>PVJS01010766.1:0-47248 GCA_004027185.1 Glis glis | reverse complement strand
CACACACACACACACACACACACACACAAATGCAAGCAAAGAAAGGTAAAGTGTTTAGAGGTGGTAACCAATACTGGGATTCCTGTCACCTCTGCTCTTGTCTTTGAGGAAGTCCTTTCTATCGCACTGTCCTTTGGCTCAGTCTCTCTGCATGTCCCTACTCTTTCTGTCACCTCTGAGCCCCATTTGTCCCATCAACCGACTCAGCTTAGTTTTAAAAATCTGACTCAAAGTTAATTTTATTAGTTTTATTTAAAGAATAAGGGATTTCCTTAAATAACTCTCAATACTGTAAAAGATTTTTTGCTTGACATTTCTCCAGGACTTAGACATTTTGTGGTCATTTGCTATATATTATTATAAAAATCTTAGTAAGCCAACATTTTTAAAACTTCTTAAATTGATTTTACTTTATTCAGTGATACATATAATTTAACATGTTAAATGTTATTATAAAGTTGAAAACAAAAATACTGTGACACTATCATTCTCCTTCCTGGCCCCTCGTTCTTCTGTTCTAGGAGAAAACACTTTTGAATCTTCCAGCCATTTAATGAGACATTTATACATCTACATTTTCACACACTAGGTATATATTTAGCTATTTCTTAATGTATTGAGGTGAAATATATATAACATAAGAATGAAATTAGATCCCTATCTCTCACCATGCACAAAAGTCAACTCAAGATGGATCAAAGACTAGAAATTAGACAGAAATGTTGCAATTCCTAGAAGAAACCATAGGATCAACTTCCAACATAGAGGCACTGGTAGAGACTTTCTCATTAAGACCCCCAAAGCACAGGAAAACAACTAAAAATCAATAAATGAGATGGCATCAAATTAAAAAGTTTCTGCACAGCAAAGGAAACAATCAAGAGTATAAAGAGAAAAAAGTATAAAGAGACAGACTATAGAATGGAAGGAAATCTTTGCCAGCTACACCTCTGAGAGAGGACTAATATCTAGAACATATAAAGAACTCAAAAAACTTAACACACACACACACAAAAACCAAATAACCCAATCAAAGACGGGCAATTGAACTGAATAGACTCTTCTCAATAATGAGGAGAGAGACCTGTAGAGTAGTGGAAGGGATTTGGGGGAGGGAGTTAGGGAAAGAGCGAGGATTGAAGAAGGAAACAGTTCAAATAATACACTGGCAATATGTGAGAGTATTATTACCGATTTCACTAACACAGGTAGGGAGGGGGAAGGAGAAAGCAGGAAGGGATGTGAAAGGATATACAATGAAGAGCTGTGTGTGTCTATGTTTGTATCACATTGAACCTCACTATGATATATAAATGCAATGCATCAATAAAACAATTTTAAAAAGAAATGTAATTGGTCAATAAATATATGAACAAAGGTTCAACATCCTTAGCAATCAGGGAAATGCAAACCAAAACTACACTGAGATTCCATCTAACTCCAGTTAAAATGACAATCATCAAGAAGACAAGCAATAATAAATGCTGGTGAGGATGTGGGGAAATAGAAACTCTTATACACTGTTCGTGGAATTGCAAATTAGTACAACCACTAAGGATATCAGTACAGAGATTCCTCAAAAAACTAGGAATGGACATACCATGTGATCCAGCTATACCACTCCTAGGTATCCTTCCAGTCAGAATACCATAGCAACACATGCATACCCATGTTTGTAGCAGCACAATTCATGGTAGCCAAATTATAGAACAACCCAGGTGCCCATCAACAGATGAATGGATAAAGAAAATGTGGTATATACACACAATGGAATTCTACTCAGCCATAAAGAAGAACGAAATTATGTCATTTGCAGGAAAATGGATGGAACTAGAGAACATCATGCTAAGTGAGATCAGTCAGTCTCAGAAAGTCAAGTATTGCATGTCATCTGTGGAAGCTAGAGAGAAAATAGGAAACATAAGGGGCTTTAAATAACATGAAAACAGACCTGTAGGACAGTGGAAAAGGATTGGGGGAGGGATAAAAAGGAGAACTGAGGAAGGAAACAGTTCAAATACTACTATGGCAATATATGAAGACATTACTGCCAATTTCACTAACATTATGGGGAGGGAGGAGGTGGAAGTGAGGTGGGGTGTGGAAGGAAATACACCAAGAGCTGCGTGCATGTATGTTTGTATTACAATGAACCTCAATATGATGTATCATTGTAATGCACTAACAAAATTATTTTAAAACAAAATATTCAGAGAATTGAAAACTTGACAATTAATGGATTTTAACCTAGATTTTTATGATTACTGATGAGATAAAGTATCTTTCATAAGAGAGAAAAAATAATTATTTAAACATGGAAAAATAGACTCAATATGAATCCTGAATCAAAAAATGATTTTCCTCTAACGCAAAACTTGCTTATGAAAAAGGGGCTTCTCAGAATATTTCTGCTATGCTATGAGTCATACTGAAATATTTTTAAAAAATGAAAAATAAAGCTGTTCTTATAAGTATTGAGATGTATAATAGAGGAAGGACCATTTCAGAGGCAGTCACTTGTTTTAACTACTGTGTCCACACTTTCTAATGAGGACATAAGGTAGGGAGGAAGAGAAAACTCTTATTTATTCTGCACCTGCTGAATCATCAACTAAGCAGGCTACTATGGAAGCAAAGAGAACTTATACTAACCAACAGGAAAACCTGATCTAAACGGTTTTGACACTTAAACAGTTTTTGTTTTTGTTTTTGTTTTTGTGGTACTGGGGATTGAACCAGGGGCATTCTACTTCTGGGCTACGCCTCCAGCCCCATTTTTTATTCTTTATTTTGAAACACTAAGTTGTGGAGGGCCTCACTAAGTAGCTGAGGCTGATCATGAGCCCAGATCCTCCAATCTCAGCCTTCCAAGTACTGAGATTACAAGTGTGCACCACCACACCCAGCTCTGCAGTTTGTTTTTAATAGTCAATGCCCGTTATGTAGAAAGACAATATTTTAAGCAACAGAAACTAAGCATTCCTGAATTTTCTTTAAATGGCACAAACAACATTAAACAGTTTCAAAAAATTTAGAGAACTCATATGAAAAAATTTTTAGCCGGGCGTGGTGGCGCACGCTTGTAATCCCAGTACTTTGGGAGGCGGAGACCGGAGGATCCGGGTTCGCGGCCAGCCTCAGCTCTCTCTCTCTCTCTCTCTCTCTCTCTCCCTGTCTCTCTCTCTCTCTCTACTTAGTGAGGCCCTCTGCAACTTCGTGAGACCCGGTTTCAAAATTAAAAAAAAGTATAAAAAATAGGGCCGGGGGTGTAGTGCGGAGGTGGAACGCCCCTGGGTTCAATCCCCGGTACCGCAAAAAAAAAAAAAAAAAATTTTAAAAGATCCATGTATTTTAAAGGACTTTATATGGAATCCTCTACCATCATCATTATGAGGTTCTGGGTCTCATTATCAGCATTAGCTGAACTTTTCCTGAGAGAGTGAGTGTTTTCAGATTTTAGACAAAGAGAATCATGAAGATGGTGTTTCATCTTCACATGGGCTGCTAGTGAAGCTCACAGTGCAACTGTCTGGCCCACACTGCCAAGGTAGAAGATTTCTAGCACACATTTTATATAATAATTTCATTGTAGGATCATTTTTTCTTATCTTTATTTTTATTCTCATTGTCTATATCTTTACTAACCTGACTTAAATTCTATTAGGAACAATATAAGAGCATAAAGAAATAAATCTCTCTAACTACCCCACCCCCAACTGGACTTTTGATTTTATGACTCTAACCTTAGAATGTTTTTCCAGCAACATATAATTATTCAAGGTTGGGTGACCTTAGGATGGTCTATATTGTGTCTGAGAGCCTAACCACAACTTCCTGTGCCCCATCTTCCTCAGTTAGCTGGTGGGCAAAATTTCTGGCTCCCAGCCTGATTGGCATGCATAAATTACATAATCCAGGTGATGAGTTTAGCATTCACCTGGACCACGGTAAATACTCATTAAATATTGGCTCTAATATAATTAGCTCTGTATTTTAACAAGTCCTCCTATGAGCTTATTGTAGAGGAAAAAACAAAAAAAAATTAAAGCAGAATTCAACTTATTTCACCAAAAATATCCACTAGCACAAAGTGTTTTTTAATACCAAGAAGAATTTTAAGTCTACAGAATCCTAGAGGTAAAGATAAGGTGAAGAAGATAGCAAGTTCAGGCAACATCTTCAAAAACACAGGCTATAGCCTGGAATGGTGGCACACACCTGTAATCCTACTACTTGGGAGGCTGGGACAGGAGGATCACAGGTTTGATGCCAGCCTTGGCAACTTAGCGAGACCCTTAGCCACTCAGCAAGACCCTGTTTCCAAATAAAAAATGAAATAAAAAATAAAAAGAGCTGGGGTGTAGCTCAGAGGTAGAATGTCTCTGGGTTCAATCCCCAGCACCAACACACACACACACACACACACACACACACACACACATGCTATGAAGAGAATTGGCAAGCTAGGGCAGAGGTTTAATATTAGAGAAGAATTTAATTTTCATGTGTTGTTTTTGTTTGCCTGTTTGTGTAACATGAATTTCTGTGTGTTTTGTGAAGATGAGTGAAACAAAAAAACTAGGACAGGCATAAGGGGTCAAAATTAGTTTAAATAAGCTTTCTACATAAGGAGTTTAAAATGTAAGGAAAATGAAAAAGCAGGACCTAAGAGAACAATGAATATTGCCAAAGAAAAAAGTACGATGTAGTACATTAAGTTCTACCTTACAAAAACCATCATTCAGAATCTTCTTTCTTTAAAAAAGCCTTTAATAAGCAAAGCCACATAACTGTTTCTTTGTTGTTATGTGCACATAAATATCTTTTAGTATGCACAATGAATACAGACCTAAAAATCTGCTTCTAGTAAACTGGACCAGGTTTCCCATTGATTTAGACTATCAAATTGTGCATGGTCTTCTGGAGGTGGGGAGGAGAGGAAGTCTTCAGATGGAGAAGTTAGTTATAAATATAATACTTGGGAAGCCCAACAAATTTAATTTATTCTCAGGAAAGACAAAGCAGGTTCAACCTATAAATGCAAGTAAACCTGAATATGTATCTTAATTTATAATTTGCAACCTATTTTTTTTTTTTTTGGTGGTGCTGAGAATTGAACCCAGGGACATTCTACCTCTGAGCTATACCCCAGCCCTATTTTACTGTATATTTGGAAACAGGGTCTTGTTAAGTTGTTGACAGCTTTACCAAGTTGCTGAGGCTGTCTTCAAACTTGTGATCTTCCTATCTCAGCCTCCCAAGTACCAATTTTTTTTTTACCTATTGCATTTATTTAGCATGATGGGGCCCTAGCAAAAGGAGAACTGTGTTGATTAGTTTATCTATTTAACACTACTACAAAATGTATGCATAAGAAACCAATACAAAGGGAAGTCAGTGATCCAGAACCAAGCCCTACATTGTAAATCAAGCTTTGCTTTAGATGGATTAAAACAAAGGCATTTATTTTGTAAAGAGAAACTTTACAAATGCCCTGAGCATCGTTTTGTTTCATTTTGTGTGCGCAGTCTATTATGTTCATATATTTTAATGACATATTCCCATCTAATGGAAGTATGTGCATAAATTTATTGTACACAGCATTAGTCAGAATGATTCCATAAAAGCTTATTTACAGAATAAATAGAATAATAAAGCCTTTCAAGATTGAAATACACTGTTTGTATTATTTGTTCCTCAATTTCTGATTCCTTATCACTGTTAAGCGAAAATACAGCCATTGACTTGCAAATCGGAGCAAAGCATTTCCCTTTAAAACAAAAAAAGTTATTTCTTAAATACCATGCCTTTTAAAGGTCATTTGGGTGAACTGAGTAATCACATTTATTTTTTAAATAAAATTTTGTAAAAATCAAGATGTCATGCAAACTTTGCTTTTCTTTCATAGACAAGTTTAATATTTTTTTTTGCAGTACTGGGGATTGAACCCAGGGGCATTCTACCTCGGAGCTACACCCCAGCCCTATTTTTTATTCTTTATTTTGAAACAGGGTCTCACTAACTTGAGGATGGCCTCACTAAGTAGCTGAGGCTGGCCGCGAACCTGGATCCTCCGGTCTCAGCCTCCCAGTACTGGAATTACAAGTGTGCGCCACCACGCCCGGCAGACAAGTTTAATTAGAAAATTAAATTGGGTAATATGATTGCTTCCCTTGGAACCAGTTCTACTTAATTTTTAAGAACAAATTTGTAGGGAAGAGAAAAATTCTCAAATTACATGTTACATGTAAGTTATCTGCTTAGTTCTTTTAAGTCTTTCTGGTATATATTTGAAACTTCACATGGTAAATCATTAAATAAATATAAAAATCGTATAGCTACATTAAAGAGACTCTAAAGTTGTTACAAATTTTACCATCAGGTTACATAATACTCAATAGTAAGGAGGTGATGTGCCAAAACAAGTTTTATTCACATCACATATTCTAGTAGAATCTCAAGCTCCCCATAAATTAGATTATTTAGCATACAATATCTATACTTTCAGACCATAGTACTTTCACCAGATACTTTAAGTCCTTCACTCACTTCACCCACTCAACAGGAGTGGACTAAACACCAAAGGGATGAAAATGCAGAGATCTTGTCTCTTTCCTCCACCACCAGGACGGAAAGGCAGATTTGCAAACAATGGTCACAATGCAGTGGACAACTACTAAAGTAGAAGCCAGTACACTGCTGCAGCAGCAGAGGAGAAACTACCCTTGGGCTAGAAGGACCCCCCAGCCTTCAATGAGTTCTCCCAAAGACACCCCAAACAGAGGGCTGGAGAGGGACTTTGTAGTCACCTTTTATCAGGAGGGAACAGAAGAAGGAGAATATTTCAGGTCAGGGGACCAGCAGGAGGAAAAACAGGAATCTTGAGAAAGCACAGCATATTCAGGAAAACGCGGACAGTTAAGTATGGGTGTGCATGTTTATGGAGGACTCTTCTGAAGTCATAATGTGGCCCTGCCTACAAAATCAGGCAGATGCTACCCTCTGCAGAACTCTGCCTGGGTTCTCAAACTTGCTTGCCTTCCTCTCTTCCCTTGTCTTGTTTACCCCACTCCCTGTGAGTCTTCCCTGGGAGAGAACTTCCTTAGTAAATTCCTCATACACAAATCCTCCTCTTAAAGTGTGCTTTCTGGAGAACCTGCCCTAAGAGCACGGTTATAAGAAAGCCATTGCAATAGTCCCAGGTGAAACACCAACACCATGAACACCACAGCCATGTAGTGACAGAAAGTATGGAGAGAAAAGGAAGAGGCAACAGATTTATAGGAGCAGCTGATTGACATGGAAGACCAGCTGAAGAAAAAAACCCAGGATCAGTTCAGATATAAGACTTGGATGACTAGCTGGCATCAATCTCTGAGCCAGGAAATACAGAAGGAAGAGCAGGTCTGGAGGAAGGGAAGAAGGGGACGATTTGCACATATGAAGTATGAGGTGCCTATGAAACCGCTGCTTGGGCTACCTAATCATCAATGTACACACACACACACACACACACACACACACACACACACACAGAGTGAGCTTTGAGGTGAACAGATCTGAGAATTGCTTTGAATCAAGGATATAAATGAAATTTCCTAGGGTGCCAGAAATAGGCACCATTAGTTTTCCTGGGCAATAGAATAATCTACGTGGACTCTGTTTAGAATGCCTTCACCTCCAGAGTCACATCACATCTTCCAGTAGAAATGAAAGCCAAACTTTATTAGAGATACTGCAACGGTTTTATGGGCTATCTTATTTAAGAATACTTAATAATGTCTCCCTGCAAATAAACAAGGGGTCCTTGGCAAAGAGAAATTAGGCAGAACCTTAAAAACTAGACTATGTAAGAGCAAAATTTCCCTATTGTCTAAGCACGAGATGTGTAGAATGGTCATCATTATTGAAATCATCATTCCTGGGAGACTGGAGAAATGTAAAGGGCTATAAAGTGTTTACTGGCATGGAGTGTTAGAGAAGATTGGCATCTGAATGTGCCTGTGGTCCATGAGAGCCTGCCTGGAGGAATGGAGACAAAATCTCTGATGATAAATAGAGATGACAGAATAAAACTGAAGTAAATGATTAGCACCTGGGAACTGAACCCACTAGCTCATGACTTAGGTCTTAGGGTCTTTGAAATGGAGAAATGACTCAGTATGATACCCAGGGGCAAAGAGCCAAGTGCAGACAGTTGTACCAGATGGGCCTGAAAGCCAGCCGAGGGCCTGAGCAGGTAAACAAGCCCAAATATGACAGCTTCAAACAGATCTATTAGTGACTTCCTAGCAGTTTGCTTCCTGCATTCCTATCTTCTGATTCTTCAATTAGTCTACAACACATCTCTCTCTAGTTCTTTGCTAAACCCTTAGTTCATGACTTGAAAACTTGGCTCAACTTGGCTCCCCTTCTCATTCAGATTTTAGGGCATCCTACTGACTACCCCGTGGGTGTTAACCTCAGCAGTTCCCCACCTTCATCTTCTGAGCCACACTGCAGCAAATGCCTGCAAGCTACATCACATTCCACCCCCACCACACCAGCCAGGAGGCTGCTTTGAACATACCAGAAGCAATTCTGTATTCCTAAGAGGGAATTAGAGCTAGAGAGAAATTGGGTAACAAAAGAGATCTCAGATAAAGGAGGAGAGACTTCAATGGAGATGGAGGGGGTTTAGGGGAGGGAGGAGGGGGATAGAGACATAATGAAGGTCACAGTTTAAATAGTGCTATGTACATATATGAAATTATCAATGCCTAATCTCAATGACATGCATGGGGAAGGGGAGGGAGGGAGGCGAGGATGAGGAGGGAAACACACCAAGTATTGTGTGCATGTATGTTCCTACCACTCTATACCTCAGTATGATGTATAATTACAATCCACCAATAAAAGTATTTTTTCAAAAAGATTAAACTAAGAGGTAATATATAAATATTCTGAAAATTATAAGAAAAATGGGAAAAATATAAGAAAGATGGCATACCAAGTTTATCCTGCTCTTATTTAAATGATATTAGTAGCCATCAAAATTAGATAATAATGACATGTATATCTTCATCATAAAAAGTAGAAATAACAACATGATAACATGTAATTTTTCACAGTAAACATGGACGTTCAAGGGCCTTATGGAAATAAAATGCAACCGCTCCTGACATTTGCAGTGAATATTAATTTGGCTTAAATTTTTTGTTAAAAGCTTCAAAGAAAAATGCCCTTGAAATAAAGTAGGTTCAAAATAGATACTTGGTAAGTTGCAGGCAAATGACACCACAGTCATTTTAAATGTATCCATTCATATTCGATTCCATATCTATCTCCTTGCTCTTCTGGACTGAGCTGATAGCACAGCTCTGTAGGAGAGTCAAGAGTTTGCCAGAATGCCCCTGGACTGAGTTCATAATGATGGCTGAGCCCTATGGAATCCCGATAGGTCAACAGAACACAGGTCTGGGGATGGTAGGAAAGAATGATTATGTTCCTCTTTCTACTTTCCTCTCTCAAACTATAGCTAAGCAAACTTCTACCACCATCTTCCCTTCACCTCTGTGCCAGATTTTGTTGCTATCTGATATGGTTTGGCCCTTGACCTTCAGAAAAAGTGAGTATAGATACTCCATTTTTCCCTTGACCACAAGGTCCCTGGGAGTCCAGCACTGGGACGTCCCTGCGTGAGACGTGGAAGGTGATAGTCGTTACTTTCCAATGGCAACTGCAGGCTCATGGGTGTCAGCAGACATGGGAAGGAAGGTTAAACTCCAGATTTTGGCAACTTCCTGGTCTTCGTCTAGGAACACTTTCCCTGCAATCCCCCCTCTTCAAATTTCCTGAAAGTGGTCACCCTGGGTGTGGCTCCCCCATCTTCCAATGGTTGCGGAAGTCTCTCATTCTTGGAGTTAAACTTCTTCCCACTGGGATACCTGAGTGAGCTCCTGTTCTCCCACTCCCTCTGTCCCAGGAGGAGAGTGGCTGGTTTGATCCGCTGAGGCTTCCCCAGTGCGCAGGGTTGCTTTTCCTTTCGCTTTCTGGACTCAGACACTGAGCGCTCTCCTCTGTGTCTTGTTGTCTATAGTGAGCACATTAGTTTCTTATTGTGGCTATGACAAATTACCATGAATTTAGTGGCTTAACACAAATCTGTTGTCAAGAATTCTGTGGGTCATGAGTCAAAAGGAATGCAGGTTCGATACCAGCCTCAGTAACTTAGCCAGGCCCTCAGCAAATTTAGTGAGACTGTTTCTAAATAAAAAATAAAAGTAGGGCTGAAGGTGTAGATCAGAGATAGAATGCCCCTGGGTTCAATCCCCAGTTCCTATCCTCCAAAAAGAACGAGTTCTGTGGGTCAGAAGTCTCCCTGAGCTAAAATCAAGGTGTCAGCAGGGCTGTGCCCCTTGTTGGAGACTCCCGGTGAGCATCTATTTCTGTACCTTTTCCATCTTCTAGAAGCTGTTCACACTCCTTGGCTCATGACCTTGGATCACCTCAACCTCAGTTTCCATCGCCCTTCCTCCTGCCTCCTCCTCAGAAGGACTCTTGGGATTACACCAGGCCCCCTGGATACTCACAGCTCACCTCCCACCTCCAGGTCCTTCACGTAATCACGTGTGCATGGTCCAGCGAGCACAGGACTGGGAAGGGGGATGGTTATGTTCCCTTTTCCACCTTCCTCTCTCAAACTGTAAAGAAGCAAAACTTGAACATGCGCTTCTCTGTGCAGATTTTGTTGATATTTTATAAAGTTTGGCCCTTGACCTTCATAGGGAGAAAGCCTAGAGACTATAGTTCTTTCTTGACTGCAAGGGCCCTAGGAGTCCACCATTGAGAGGTAGGTCCTCCCCTCCGCAACTTCGTGAGACCCGGTCTCAAAATAAAGTATAAAAAATAGGGCCGGGGGCGTAGCGCGGAGGTAGAACGCCCCTGCGCTCAATCCCCGGTACCGCAAAAAAAAAAAAGAGAGAGGTAGGTCCTCATGTGAGATGTGGAAGTGAAATAATCCTGCTGGTGGGCTCATCGGTCCTATGTAAGGTAAAATCATCCTAGCTCTGGGGAGCCAGGATACAGACATCTGCCTATCATGCCTTCCTTCCTGAACCAGCCCGCCTAGCTTTATCCATATTCAAGCAAGTAGTGTCTGAATCAGCCCTGAAGCCCTCTTCCCGTCCTCCCTCTCTCCATCCCTCTGTAAGCACATCTGAGCCGGGGGGGGGCTCACATCTAGATAAAAGAGTAGGATAAAAGTCTACTACTTTGGATGAAGCCTAAAACATATATTGTAATGTAGATTTGACAAAACTCTGCATTGATGATTACACAGATGAGCAAGCTCACTATTTACATTTTTTTTTTTTTTTTGCGGTACCGGGGATTGAACGCAGGGGCGTTCTACCTCTGCGCTACACCCCCGACCCTATTTTTTTATACTTTATTTTGAAACCACGTCTCACGAAGTTGCGGAGGGCCTCACTAGGTAGAGAGAGACAGGGAGAGAGAGAGAGAGAGAGGAGAGAGAGAGCTGAGGCTGGCCGCGAACCCGGATCCTCCAGTCTCCGCCTCCCAAAGTACTGGGATTACAAGCATGCGCCACCACGCCCGGCCCTACATTTCCTTTACTCTTTTTTTTTCTGGTATTGGGGATTGAACCCAGGGGCATTCTACCTGTGAGCTACACCCCCAGCCCTCTTTTTTATTTTGAAACTGGGTCCTGCTAAGTTGGTGAGGGTCTCACTAAATTGCTGAGGCTGGCCTCAAACCTGTGATCCTGTCTCAGCTTCCCAAATACTGGGCACCCTGCCTGGCACTATTTATATGTTCCATCCACGCAGCAATCCTATTTGGTTGATTTGCCTTATTGATTAGACCTAGAAAATGAGAGGGGCAGATGGAGATCCAGTCCCTAGATTCATCATTCCCAGTCCATAGATATATGATTAATTATCTGGAGATTCTTTTGTGATGGAATTTGTTTCATATGTATCTATTCAGATTATCTGTTAATTCAGATTTTGGTAAAACAATTTTTTTCAGAATCAAGGCATACCTGTATAAATTTATATTTGAGCAAAAGGTCAACACACTTGAACAAAATATAATGAATTTTCCAAAAATACTTTTATCACCACTTGACACTAAAATACTGTAAAATCATAGCACCCAATATTTCTCAACTTCATATCAGCACAGAACAAAAAGCCTTGTGAATGCTGATCGATGAGGCTACTCTATTCATTCACGGTGAATTAACAAGTATGTATTGTATTGTCCAGATTGCCACAACTTCTTGAACCAATACAATCCTCATTAGCTATAGATAGTTGTCTTCATGACATTTGTAATTGAATATTTAAATCAATATCAGATGCAGAAATGTCCTTGGTGACAACAAATCTGCTGTGTTAAAGAGCATAAAGCCTGCCACTGCAGAAGCTCCATCATCTGTTTGACCGAGAACAGCATTATTTGATTAGAACACACCGAAAGATTAATGGAAATTTTTAAATAATATGATGGCAAAGCTAGATATTATGCTGGCCTGAATTATAATGCAGCTCAGGGATTCCTTGGCCTAGAAAAAGTGCAGCCTCTAAATGACAACAGAAGGCCCCAACCCACTCCTGCAATGTTACCTTCTTAATCCCTCATCCATCCATCCATTCATTCATTCATGGTCATTCATTCATTCTTTTCACTCATTCTACATCTATTTTGTACCAAACACTGGGGATAGAAAAGTAAACAACACAGTTCTTGCCTTCAATTTGCTCTGGAAGCAAGAGAAAGTCAGGAATTCTGCCTAGAGAGCTCCCAGCTAAAGACCACACAGCGTGTAGCCAAGCGTTTGGCCAAGGAACCAGACTGTCTTTGTGACCTTGGGCAAGTTACTCTGCACTTCATTTCTCTGTGTGTAAACACAGATAATCACAACATTTTAGGCATAATAAGGATAATTTAGGCACAATAAAATGTGTTAGATGGTCATAATAATGCCATATAACTATAAATAACTTGAAAGTTTCACAGAAAAGGTAATATTTGAGACAAGCTTTGAAAAATAGGTAAACACTTGTCCATTAGTAAAGGAGGAAAGTCATTCTAGGTGAAAGGATATTTATTTTTCTTTTCTTTCATTTTTGTTTTTGGGTGCGAGAGTTGCTGGGGATTGAACCCAAGACCTGACACATATGAAGCATGTGCTCTACCACTGAGGCATACACCTGTGTTTCCATCAGCATTCTCATTGCTGGATCCAAAATACCTGATGACCACAACTTAGAGGAAGAAAGATTTATTTGCTTATGGGTCTGGAGATTTTAGTCCATATATATAGTCATCTACACAAGCTGCCAAGTAGGAGCCAGGGATGTAGTCCTTAGGGCATGATGGTGGGGAACAGAGAGAATAAGGGGAGGTCCCTAAGGCTACGCCCCCCGGACCCACCTCTGCCTCCAAACCATGAGTTCTGAGAGACATTTTACTTTCAAACCATAACATCCTGGCAGGAATTTTCTTTTTTTTTTCTTCAGGGATTTTCTCCCTCTCTTCCTAGAACTGGATACCTGAGAGGAAATATCAGAAGTGCAGTATGGCCACAGGCTGATAGAGCAACATGTGGTTGAAACTACAAGGTAAGCCATGGATACCTCAGCTGAAATTTGGTTCATCTCAGGAGCTTAGGAAAGAGTCTGTATATCTACGTTCAGAATAACCCAACTGTTGAGAGTGTCATCCATGCTGCCGCTCTCCTCTGGTATAGGCATACCCTACTACCTCCTGGAATTCCCACCAAAATCTCCACGGTAACATGAAAGCCCTGTCAATTCTAACTCCAGAACAAATCTCTAATCTGCTCCACTGTCCTCACCCACCTCCCCTTCTACGGACTCATATGGGACTCTCCACCTCTCCTCTGGCCCCATTTGATCTGCTGTCCACAAAGTAGTGGGAGTTATCTTCTCAAGATGTAAGTCCTCCTGCATTACTCCCCTCCTTAAAACTCTTCACATTATACTTAGAATAAATCCTCAGTCCTTACTAGCTGACAAGACTCTCTGTGATGTGGTCCTTCCCTAAGTCTTCCACTTCATTCCCAAGGTCTTTTCATCACACACTGGGCTCTAACTGGGGTGGCATCTGCATGGCTTCAAGGAGCTCTTTCCTGCTGCAGGCCTTTGAGTATCAGGCCTCCTCCGCCTGTAACAATCCCCTCACTCTTCTTACCCTGTTGAGCTCAGCTAGAGGAAAAGTCAGGCCCATGGAAAGAGTGTTCAAGGGGGATGTAGGGTTAGGCGCATGTTCTGGTTCTGCCAACCCGGCTATATGACCACAACATCATCCATTGGTTCTTAGCCTTGGTGTGGCACCTACAAAATTAGGGGATGAACCACTCATCTTTCCTTTTCTACTGCTGAATAAACTTAACCTTGATTCCTTGCTTTTCTTCTTGGCTTCTCTCTCTGACCAGCCAAAAAATCATTTTTTAATCCATCATTCTATTCCATTTCCCTCTTGCATCCTCCATTTTTGTGTCTTATAAGAGTAAAAAAAAAAAAAAAATGGAACGCTGGGCGTGGTGGCGCACGCTTGTAATCCCAGTACTTTGGGAGGCGGAGACAAGAGGATCCGGGTTCATGGTCAGCCTCTGCTCTCTCTCTCTCTCTCTCTCTCTCTCTCTCTCTCTCTCTCTCAATGTAGTGAGGCCCTCCACAACTTCGTGAGACCTGGTTTCAAAATAAAGTATAAAAAAATAGGGCCGGGGGTGTAGCGCAGAGGTAGAACGCCCCTGGGTTCAATCCCCGGTACCATAAAAAAAAAAATGGAAAGAGGAGTGAATGATATTTCCTTCTTTAAGAAAAACTTGAAACAAAAATAAGACTGGTGAATCTAGATGAGGGAATGTTAAAAGTGAAAGTACTATGATCTGAAGATGAAGAGGCAGGCCTTTAACCTGCTACCCAGGCTCCAGGTAGTCCGGCTCTTCCTTCCTGTCTCCTTGCTGTCATTCCTGTCCTCTTACTCTTGAAACTCCACCCACACAGGCCTTCCATCACTTCTTCCCAAAGTGTAACCTCTGGGTCTGTTCTCTCCATCAGAATACCAGACCAGGTCTCCTTATTACACACTCTCACAGGGACATCCCCTTTACCACACAGATTACAGCTTCAATTTTATAAGAAATTTATAATTATTTGATTGTATTCATCTACCCTTTAACCTGTGCTCTAATAAATCCCGTTCATCTAAACTTGACAGTTATAATTTACTTCCTGCTATACAGTAGGTGATCAATAAAACATAATGAATATATGTATAAATAGAACCAAATAGGACATATCCTTTATTTAGAATACCCCAAATGACAGGCACCCCATGGCATCCATGTGACAACTGAGAATCCCTTGTCTTCCGTAAAATCTATTTGGTGCTTTCCTCTTGTCTTACATACTAATGCTCAGGAGCCACTACCAGCCCTTGACTCCTTCCTCTTCTCCTCCCCTTACAACTATGCAAGTTCCTTAAGTGGCTAGAACAGCAATGTTAAGAATGAAGAATAGAAGGGAGAAATCACTATTACCCTGGTTCCCAAAACAGACAAAGGTATCACAAGACAATAAAATTGCAGACCAATAACCTTCTGAATATAACAGAAAAATACTCAGCAAATACTAGCAGTTGTTTTTTTTTTTTTTTGCGGTACTGGGGATTCAACCCAGGGGCATTCTACCTCCAAGCTACACCCCCAGCCCTATTTTTTTATTCTTTATTTTGAAACAGGGTCTCGCTAAGTTGCGGAGGGCCTCACTAAATAGCTGAGGCTGGCCACAAACCTGGATCCTTTGGTCTCAGCCTCCCAAGTACTGGGATTAAAAGCATGTGCCACCACGCCTGGCCAAATACTAGCAAATTAAATCCAGCAACATATATAAAGGATTACATAACACATGTAAGTGGAATATATCACAGGAATGCAAAGTTGGTTTAACATCTGAAAATCAATTAGTGTAATATACCATATTAATAAATAACAAAAGTCATATGATCATCTCTAGAGACAGAAGAAACATTTTACAAAAACCAATACCATTTTTGATAAAACCACTCAATAAACTGGGAAGAGAAGAGGGACATTTTCACCCTGACAAAGGGCATCTATGAAAGGTCCACCGTTTATAGTATGCTTAATGATAAAGACCCGATACTTCCCCACTAGAATCAGGAACAAGAAAAAGATGCTCACTCTTGCCACTCCTATTTTAACACAGGACTACAATTCTAGCCAGGGCAATTTGGTTAAAATGGAAAGAGAAAGAAGAAAGTAAGGTGGGAGGGAGGAAGGAACAGCCTAGATTGGAAAAAATAAATAAAACTCTATTTACAGATGAGATGATCTTATATAGAGAAAATCTTTAAAAATCTACAAAAAAGCTATTAAAACCAATACAATTGTTCAAGTTTGCAGGGTATAAAACCAATACACGAAAAATAATTGTATTTCTATGTACTAATAATGAACAATTCAGAAATAAAATTGATCAATTTCACTCACAATAGCATCAAAAAGAAAATACTTAAGAATAAGTTTAACAAAAGAATACAAAACTTGTATTCTCAAAACTACAAAACAATGTTAAAAATTAAAAATGATTTTAATAAATGAAAAGCAATCCTATGTTCACATATCAAAATAATTAGTATTGTTAAGAGAGCATGACTCCCCAAATTTATCTACCGATTCAACACACCAATATCTCAGCTGCTTTTCTTCACCCCTAGAAATTGACAAGCAAGCCAGATGCAGCGGCTCAGTCTGTAATCCCATTACTTGGGAGGCTGAGACAGGAGGATCACAAGTTTGAGGCCAGCACGTTGTAATTTACTGAGATTCTATTTCAAAATAAAACAACAGAAAGGGGCTCGAGGTGTAACTCATTGGTAGAATGTTCCTGGGTTCAGTCTACACACACACACACACACACACACACACACACACACACACACGAGAAAGAGAAAAGAAAGAAAAGAAATTGACAAGCAGATCTCAAAATGTACATGGAAATTCAAGGGAGCTAGAGAGTCAAAACAGTCTTGAGAAACAAGAACAAAGCTAGAGGACCCACACTTTCCAATATAAAAACTCACTACAAAATTGCAGTATTCAAGACAATGTGGCACTAGCACAAGAATATGCATACAGATCAAAGAAATAATATTGATAGTCTAGAAATAAGCCCTCATATTTATGACCAACTGATTTCCACAAGGGTTCCAAGACAATTCCATTCTTTCTACAAATGATGCTAGGACAACTGAATATCCACATGCAGAAGAATAAAGTTGGATGCCTTCCTCACACCATACACAAAAATCCATATTCAAAATGACAGACCTAGCCGGGTGTGGTGGCGCACGCTTGTAATCCTAGTACTTTGGGAGGCGGAGACCGGAGGATCGGGGTTCGTGGCCAGCCTCAGCTCTCTCGTTCTCTCTCTCCCCCCCCCCTCTCTCTCTCTCCCTCTCCTTAGTGAGGCCCTCCGCAACTTTGTGAGACCTGGTTTCAAAATAAAGTATAAAAAAAATATGGCCAGGGGTGTAGCGCAGAGGTAGAACGCCCCTGAGTTCAATCTCCAGTACCGCAAAAAAAAAAAAAAATGACAGACCTAATTTAAGCAAGAACTAAAATTACAACACACTTGGAAGAAAATTCAAGAATAATTCTGAAGTTGGATTTGTTGCACAAGCAACAAGAAATAAATTGTACTTCATCAAAATAGCAAAACTTCCAAGTTTTATCAGGAAAGTGGAAAGACAAGCCACAGGAAGGGAAAAACATCAACAAATCATATATCTGACAAGGGACTTGTATCTAGAATACATAAAGAATGTTTACAACTCAATAGCAAAAAGAAAACCCAATGTAAAAATGGACAATGAATTTGAATAGACCCATTTCTCTCAAGAAAATATACAAATGTCCAATAAATACATGAAAAGATGCCCAACATCATTAGTCACTAGTGAAATGCAAATCAAAACCATAAGATAACACTTCATACCCATTATGACAGCTATAATAAAAAATAGAGACACAGTATTTTTGATGACATGGAGAAAATGAAACCATGATATGTTGCTGATGGGGATGAAAAATGATGCAGCTTCTTTGCAAACCAGTTTGTAAATTCCTCAAAATACTAAACATAGTTACCATATTACCCAACAACTCCACTCCTCCATAGCTACCCAAAAGAAATGAAAACATATATCCACACAAAGACTTGTGCATGAATTTTCATAACGGCATTATCCATAGTAGCCATAATTTGGAAACAATCGGGTTGTCCATCAACTCATGAATGGATAAATGAAGTCTGGTATTATATATATACAATTGGCTACTATTTGGCACTAAAAAGAAATGTAGTGGCATGTGCTGCAATGTAAAGGACCCTTGAAAACATTATGCTGAATAAAATAAGCCACTGCAAAGGCCGCGGGCTGTATGATTACAGTCTTATGAAATGTCCAGAAGAGGCAAGTCTATAGCGCTAGAAAGTAGATGTGTGGTGGGAGAGTCACAACCTTGTGAATATGTTTTTAAAAACTGAACTTTGTTCTGTACGCGGATGGATTTTATACTCTGCATTATATCTCCATAAAGCTGTTTTGAAAAGAACAGAGAGAGGAAAGAGAAATGATATCCGGTGGTCACATTCCTCTTATTCACCACTCAGCTCACCACCCTGGGTGTCCTCACATCTTCCCATCCCAACCCAGAGACCTCAGTCTCCCAACAGACATGCAAGCCCGCTGGACGGACACACACACACACATGCATGTCAGTCCTCTGAAATTCAGGTTTCCACCCTGATGATCTATTCCAAGGATTAGTGATTTTTTTTTAAGATCCACAGACCAAAGTTAACACTCAACCTGTTTTTTGTTTTGTTTTGTTTTTGTTTTTGTGCTGCCCTTTAGCTAAGAATAGTTTTATTTTACATTTTCTAAGCATTATTTTTAAAAAGAAAGAAAAAGAAAAAAAGAATGTACAACAAAAACCCAATGTGGACTGCAATTCTAAGATGCCTGTTTACTCTCTGACCCTTTACAGAACAAAGTTGCTGGCCCCCATCTGTGCCTTCTATTTTCTCTCCATTTACCACATGAAAAAGGGCAGTGGAAAAGAGAAGACAGGAAGAAACCCTATCTTTTCTTTTACATCACTGTTGACAATAAAAAATAGTAGAAGGCAGGAGCCAACTTGCAAAAGTTCACTAGAGCCAATTGACAAAATTTTAAGAGTTCTGCAAGCCAGTTGACGTCATGTTGGAATTGGCTACAGTAGAAAAACAACACAGAAATCAGCAAACACTACAAATCGAGGCTTTTTCCTCCTGGAAAGAGCCCCCACACCTCTCAATAAAAACCTTCAGAAAATATTCTCACCTTTATACTTTTCAAAAATCGGAAGGTAGGGATGAAGTTTTGAACCAGAAATTTGGTCCACAGGGACTTTACAGAAGGGACGCCATGGTACAAAGGTAGGGAGGGGTGGGTAGGGAAGTACGCGGGGCAATGTGTGGGTCCTCTGATAACAGAAACCAGCTTCCCATAGTGACTCCTTCTGGTAGTTCCCCACCCCCCATCCCGGCCCTGCACCTTCTCTGCTGGGAACCCCTTCGTGGGCACAGGAGTGACCGCCAGGAGAATCGCCACTCCCCATCTCTGGGGCTGCAGTAAGCAGAAGCGCCCAGTCCACGTGCCAGGCCTGCAGCAGGTGAAAACAAGCTCCCGGCATTAACGGGGCACGGCGGGAAGATTCCCGGATCACCACTAGGGGGAGGGCTGGTCACACTTGCAGGAAGGCACTGAGGGAGCAGAATGCAGAGGCCAAGAGGTAGGAAACCACAAATGGACATCGGAAGAAGGAGAAGCCATGGAGACCCACGGGTCCGGAGGAAAGAGAAAAGAGAAAGGAAAGGCGCATTGCTTTGTCTCTTCTGCAAATGGGTATTAGATACCAGCATCCAGCAGGTGAGACTGAGAAAACCGGAATCAGAGCTCCAGCAAGTTTCCAACAAGCTAAGCACCTCTGCTCTGCACAGACTGGGCCTCAGACCCGGGCCTGAACAGCCGGAGGCCAGGAGGGAATCCCCTTGCCTCCTAAGCCAGCAGTGACGGAGGTGGATATATGCATGCCAATTTGCTTCGCAGGGGTCTTGATTCTCAATGATGTCTACATACCTAATGCTGATTGTGTATTTTATTTATTCACACTTTATTCATTTAATACAACTTTATAAGCTTGTTGGTAAAAGGTGGCAAATAAAGGGGATCCAATATTGCCTATTCAGTGGATTATCCATATTATATTTTATATATGTATCATAAATATATATTACATATGTATCATAAATATGCATTAACAAATTATGCAATTATACAATAAATATATTTTATAATAAATATATTTAAGAATATTTATGATACATATATATTTTACACACATATATATATATACATTTTTCTGCTGAATAAACCAACAAAGAGTCAAAAGAGAAAAGACTTTCAAAAATGCCAATCTAGATCTTTATGATATAACATGATGAAAATTAGGATTTTATTAATTAGGCATTAAGATTCATTTTTCCATATGAAAAGCAAACTATGGTGTTATTGTTTAATGCTCAACAATGAATTAAATAGGCTTACCCCAAGGCAGCTAGCAAGCTAAGTTCCACATGCAATGTTATTTCTACCAGAAAACATTTCCAAAACAAAATGTGTTTGTGAACTATGTGGAAAAAATTGTGCACATCAGTTGTCTGGAAAGCTAAAAGTCACCTCCCCTTTCTTTCCATTGTTAAGATAGCTTGTGTTTCTATCCTAGAGTACATATTCCTCCATTCCTCCATACATCCCACCCCCAACACTCTCTCTCCCCCTCCCCCCAAAGAGTTGTTCTGGCTGTATGTATCTCTTTTATAGTTTCAAGAAAATGGATTTCTCATGGATATAGTTCAAGGTGGCTGACCCCATTTTTGTTGCTCTGGTAACTTTTCCTGGCTCTAGAAAAGCAACTCTAAACTCATGTAAATTGGACAAGGTCACAGAACATGCTAAGAATGGAACTGGTAACCTACAAGTTCTAAACCCAAGGCTCTCTTTCTATTTCTAGAATGAAAAATGGGCACAACAGAACATTTTTCTCTGGTGAGGCAAAGCCATTATAAATCCACAAGATTCAAGCATTATCTGCTGAGTCCATTTTTAAACTGTGACTGCTCTGAGCTAGAAGGAATTACGAGCTATATGGTTTAGCATGGTAATCTATATAGAAATGTAACAGGCTACCAGACTTTAACATGTAAGTACAATATCTGCTTACAGTATCCTGGTGGAACCATAAAATTGTCCTATCAGCACCTCCAACAGTGCATTTAAACACGTATAACCTATTATTAAGCAATTACGAACTTTTTATTTAGCACATAGGCCATTCCTAGCCCTAGGGATAGATTTACAGGGGTCATTTTATTGCATTTTCATTTTTTATGTAATGCCTCATTGGCTAATTGATATGGCCTCATAACTCCTCAGCTAAAATTTGCTGGGTCTCAGCTAAAATTGGTTGCTCATTGGAGGCAACCAATGAGAACGGTCCTATTCAGACAAGCAAAAGTCAAAGCCAGCAAGCAAGAGACAGGACAATTGTGAAAAACCAACTGAGGTGACCAACTAGCTGATCGGAGAAGTCGCTCTCTCTCTCCGCCCCCCTCCATCTTCCTTTCTTAATCCTGACTTAACAAGATAATTCCATTAAGAACTGATGTTCTAAAAACACCTCTGCAATCTAGTATAGCCATGATCTCCACTTTTGGCCTCTGGGAGACCACTATACCCAGTCTCCCTCTTCTACCATTTAAGAAATGAGACATGACCTCTTAGAAGATTCCTGCCCTGCTGGGGGAGAACCTGCATGGATGTGACAGAATGCAGTACTGTCACCCAGGGGACTGCAACCTTCCAGAAGCCCTGGGCAGAGGATTAGGCCACATCTTGAAGAGAGAATGCATCTATTTCCTAATTATTTCCAGAATCAGATGGGGCTCCTGCAAGGTCATTTCTGAAAATGGTATCTAAGGATCCTGAAAGAGTTCTGCCTCTAAACACAATGCTGATCAGAAGAGGAACTAACAGGCCAAGAGACCAGAAATGGCACTGTAATAATGATGCCTGATGTGCTAAGTGCCAGGCAGTGTGCCGGACACTCCACACGCATCGTTTCCTTTAATCCTAACAAGACCCCAGGATACAGCTCCTATTGTATCCCCATTTATTTATTCAACACATACATATTGAATAGCACTATGTGCAACATGTCTACAAACTAGGGATACAGAAGTGAATGAGACAGAGAAAATCTCTACCTTCATGGGGCTTACCTTTTAGTGGAAGAGAGAAACAAAAACATAAATGAGTAAAAGATATGATGTTCGCTGGGCCTGGTGGTGCATACCTGTAATCCCAGTACTTGGGAGGTTGAGACAGGAGGATCACAGGTTTGAGGCCAGCCTCAGCAACTCAGTGAATCCCTCATCAACATAGTGAGACCCTGTTTCAAAATAAAATAGGGCTAGAGGTGTAACTCAGAGGTAGAAGGCCCCTGGGTTCAATCCCCAGTAATACACACATGCACACGCACACACACACACACACACACACACACACACACTATATTTAGATACATAGATATAGATGATGTTTACAGTTACAATATCTCAAAGGAACATTTATGCAGAAATGGAGAAAAAAAGCTATTGGCTAGAGTTTTGTTTGTTTTGGTACCTGATATTGGCGATTGAACCCAGGTGCATTCTACCTCTGAGCTACACTTCCATCTCATTTTATTTTTTATTTTGAAACAAAGACTCACTAGGTTGCTGAGAGTCTCTCTAAGTTGCTGAGGCTGGTCTCAAAACTGTGATCCCCGTCTCAGTCTCCCAAGTACTGGGCAAAACCACCATGCCCAGCTGGCTATAGTTTTAAATAGGGCAGCCAAGAAGGACCTCATTGAGAAGATGAACTTGAGAAAAGATTGGAAGAAAGTGGAGGAGTGAATCAAGCAGGGGTTGGGGAAGGGGAATTCCAGACAGAGGGCAAGTTCAAGGTGGCTTAGATGAAAGCTAGTGAAGCATGTTACAGAAACAGGAAGGAGGTCAGTGTGGCGCAAGCATGATGCTTATGGGGGAAGTAGGTGAAGAAATTTGAAGTGTAGTAAGGAGCTAGATTTTTTTTTTTTTTTTTGCGGTACCGGGGATTGAACCCAGGGGCGTTCTACCTCCGAGCTACACCCCCAGCCCTATTTTTTTTTATACTTTATTTTGAAACCGGGTCTCACGAAGTTGCGGAGGGCCTCACTAAGTAGCTGAAGCTGACCGCGAACCCAGATCCTCCAGTCTCAGCCTCCCAAGTACTAGGATTACAAGCGTGCGCCACCACGCCCGGCCTAGGAGCTAGATTGTATAGAACTTATACTTAATTATAAGGCCTTTTTTTCTGAGTGAGAGATGGGAAGACATTGTAAAATATAAGCAGAGGAGTTGCATGCTCCGACTTAAGTGCGGGTGGGATTGCTCTGGTCATGTGTGGAATCTAGACCATGGGGTGGTGCAAGGATGGGAGCAGGGAGAGAAGTTAGGGAGCCACCGCGATGATCCCCATAGCTAGGAATGGGGAGAATTGGTCAGATTTGCAATATATCATGAAGGTCCCACTGCAGGAGTTGTTGATGGGTTGAATGCTAGCTGGAGAGAGAGAGGAATGAAGGATGATTCCAAGGATTTGGGTCTAAGCAACCAGGAAGAAAAGGATCTGCCACTGGCTAGGGGAAGGGCTAAGAGAAGTAGGTTTGGGGAGCAGGGATACTGAGGTCTCATCTACCCAGAAAGTGATGTTACAAAGTGAAGAGCAGTATTTTAGGTTTAGAATTGGCAAAATGGTGTGGCGCTCGTGAGTAAGATTCCAATTCTACCTAAGTCATTTCTCCTTCACTCAATTATTCATTCATTCATTCATTCATTCACTCATTCATTCATTCCTTTATTTGACAAGTGTTTATTAAGTATTCATTGTAGCCAGAAAATGTGCTAAGTCTTGAATACACAGTTAACAAGAAATACTTGGTTTATTCCCTTATAAAACATATGCTCTAGAGGGAAAGCAATAAACAAATGCTACGCAAATATATCTCTATATAGGTAATAACCTATAACACAAACAAAGCAAATATAGAAGGCTGAGACAGGAGGATCACAGGTTTGAGGCCATCCTCAGCAACTGAATGAGACCCTATTTCAAAATAAAAAATAAAATAAAATAAAATAGGGCTGGGGTGGGTGTAGCTTGGAGTCCATGGGTTCAATCCCCAGTACCACACACACACACACACACACACACACACACACACACACACAAAGAAAAGCTGATGCTGGTGAAGATGTAGGCAAATAGGAGTTCTTATACACTGTTGGTGGGATTGCAACCTCTATGGAGATCAGTATGGAGCTAAACCACTCCTTGGTATTTCTCAAAAAGAATTAAAGTTAGAACACTATAGTAATACATGTATACCCATGTTTATAGCAGCACAACTCATCACAGCTAAATTATTGAACCAACCCAGGTATCCATCAACAGATGAATGGATAAAGAAAATGTAGCATATACACACAATGGAATTCTACTCAGCCATAAAGAAGAACAAAATTATGTCATTTGCAGAAAAATGGATAGAATAGAGAACATTATGGTGAGATCAGCCAGTCTTAGAAAGTCAAGGGCTGTATGTTTCCTCTCAGATGTGGAAGCTAGAGAGAAAATGGGAAACAGAAGGGACTTCAAATGATGTGGAGAGACCAGTAGAATAGTGGAAGTGGATTAGGGGAGGGTTGGGAAGGGGGGAAAGGAGAACTGAAGAAGGAAACAGTTCAAATAATATTATGGCAATATATGAAGGTATCGCTACAAAATTCACTAAAATGTACAGAAAGGGAGGAGAGGGGAGTGGGGTGGGATACGGAAGGAAACACACCAAGTGCAGTGTGCATGTATGTTTGTTTCACATTGAATTTCATTATGATGTATGATTGCAATGCATTAACAAAAATATAGACTTAAAAAAAAGAAGCAGAGGTGTAGGACGACTTAAATAACCTGATCATGATTGCATGGCTGGGGAGAGGCAAGGTAGGGACATGAGCCCAGGCCCTCCCTCCAGAGCCCACAGCCTGCATTACAGAGTAATTGAATGTGATTGGCCATTCCGTGGAGACAGAGAACACGCGCAGCCAATGGAGTGAGGATGTGATCCATGAATTCCTGCATGACGGCTGTGATATAACTGTCACAGAACCTTTTCTGGGCCCGGGTTCCCTTCTCTACAAGATGATGGGTTTGGACCAGATGATTTCAAAAGCCCCCTTTGACTCTGAAACTGTGATTTTTTTAGTGTGCATTAGTGTCCAAATGTAGGGAAGGGGGTGGGGAGCACCCACCCCAGCTTCATTTCCTCCACAGTGTAGGACCAGGCCCATGTGTGAGGCTGGAGCCAAGGAGCCCTGGCCAACTCCTTTGCTGTGCTGTCCTCTGAAGGACATGAGAGCGGCCTGCTCAGAGATAGGGACAGGTAGAAGGTATGAGCAGGAAAGAATGGCAGAAAAGATTCCCAGCAAGTGCAAGGTCCTGGGCTCAATCCCAGTGCCAAAACAAACAAACAAACAAACAAACAAACAACCAGAAGAGAGAAATCCAAGGATAGTAAATCCATTAAATTGCCCCTGAGTTTATGTATCCTGAGGGCCTGACTGCCTCCCAAGGCTATGATGGGCAAAATAGGAAACTCTCTACATTTGAATGTGCTCCTGGGAAATGTAGACACCCTCACCATTCTTGGTTCCAGTTTTCTCATCTGCAAAAAGGGAGCTAGATAATTTCTCAACTTGGTAATGTCCAACTCCACACCCCCAAGAACCTCAGCATTTCTGTACCCTAACTAAATTTCCAGAAATATACTTCTTTCCCTCAGAGCATGCTCCTTGCCAAATCTGCAAGACTTGTCCAAATAGTCATTTGATCTAACAGTGCAGTTCTGGAACTACTCCAAATCAAATACCTACAACAGAATAAACATCTCAGAGTTTGGTTGAAGAATTCCAAGTTTAGCTACCTTTATTAGGATCTCTTTACATTTATGTCTAAAAATTTTTATATAAAATATTTTAAGCCACTATAATTTGTTCACAGTTCTTTTCCTAGAACTCTGGTAATATTCTAAAATGCCTGAAAAATATGTAATAGTGGAAAATATAGGATTTTTTCTATTAATTATAAATTTCTTGTCAGTGTTGGCATATGTAACTACAGAACTTACATGACATTAACTGTGGAATATGAGGTCCAAAAATAATTAGTATTTTACATCAGTATATTCTGATTTCCAATATCTAATTAAGTCATATAATTGCCTCATTTTGTAAGTAGAGAAAATAAGGTTTACAAAATTTCTACAAATGACCCCAAACTGCATAGCACTGAGAAGTTTCCAATAACTAAAACCAGTATTACTGCCTATAAATTCTTGACTCAAATCACTGAATTATTGTCACCATTGATAAATACTGAAAAAGCAGTCCGAAGTAAGGAGTTCTGTTATACACTTAAGAAAAACATGAAACTTTCGTTGAACACAATAAAACAAACTTATGGAGGAGGGATACCCATCACTCACCTTCAAGTGCCTGCTACATGACAGCCAGAGTACCTTGGGCTCAGTTAACTAAACCAAGGAAAGTCTTGCGTACATGTGTCTATCTTCATGGTAAAAATCTGCTTATAAATCTTTTAATCAAGTTTAAATCACAAAGGGTAGAAATGTGCACATTAAGTAGCCCAATGTTATTAGACATGTGAAGGGATTATTTTTAGTGATTCTAAAGTATTTTTTCACCAATCTGTCCCACCAACCCTAGACACATTGAAAACATCATCTTATGAGCATACCCCGTGAGCATGGCTTTATGACCTCCACATGGCAAGTTGACAGAGACCCTGTTCTAATAATGCGATTTATACTCTAAATATCCAGAGATGCATGCACACCATAGATAGAGAGCTGAATTGGGTGCTGATCACTTCCACTGTGTGAAAACGGAAGCCAAAGCTTGCTTGTCGAAGAATATATAGTGTCAAACATTAGGAACCCTATCTTCTTGTCCATCCTGCGCTCTCCAGTTGCTTTTACTTCTTCCCCTTTCAGCTCAGTCTTTTCCTTCTTCTCGTGTCCCCCAGAATGCCACCTTTCTTCTGGACACTTTAAATACAAGCTATTCACCCATTCATTCATCATTTAGCAGGGCTTATGGAGACCCACTGTGTGCCTGGCACCGTGTTGTTCTTTGGGCATCAGAGATGAATGATAGTGTCCCTGCCTTCAAGGAGGATCTACTAGTACACATCGGGCCAGTTAATGAGCTGGGCATGAGTCGCAGTGGTTAAAACTGGGGAGCACCTCCACCTTCCTTCCAGACCACTTCTTTCACTGTGACCTCAAGCCCCCAGAGAGCTGGGGTAATACATCAGTCATGTCTGTTGCTCCAGCATCTTAAACAATGAGGAATAAATGGTTGGGCTCCATAAAGTGCTTTGGATGGATGGATGGATGGATGGATGGATGGTGGATAGAATTGGATGGCCACTATCCATTATTATTATATTTTTGTGTATGTTTTGAACCCAGGGGCATTCTACCTCCGAGCCACACCTACAGCCCTATTTTTATGTTTTATTTGGAAATAGAGTCTGGTTAAGTTGCTGAGAGCCTCGCTGAGTTGCTGAGACTGGCTTCAAACCTGCCATCCTCCTGTCTCAGCCTCCCAAGTACTGGGATTACAGGCATGCACCACCATGCCCAGCTGCAACTATCCATAATGAAGGGGTTTAACTCACTGAGATCAGTTTTTAAGGACCTCCCTCTCTTCTCAAAACGTCGTCATTGGTATGAAAGCCAAGTGGGATTTCCACTTCCCTGGCACGACAGTCCTGCCCCCAGAGAAGATGCCTCTGCCTTCCTGGAATTGCTTTCTCATATTTAATGTGAAAGTCCCCAAGAGCCCTTCCCAGGTGATACCAGGGTGGGCTGGCAGACCCTAGGAGGAGCACAGTCTCCCTGAACTTCTTTTCTTTTAACCATTTAGAAGTTTGGTCAGTTAAGGACCAAACCTCCTTGGAGGAATCCGGTTGGAGAAGAGGGAGCCCCAAAGAGCTGATCGTGTCCAGCGCGCAAGCGAGCGGAACGCGGGGGTCTCTTGGGCAGATCAAGCCCGCCCAGCTCTGAACAGCAGTCTGAGGGCTCGGAGGGACCTGCGAGCAGCCTCGCGGGAGAGCGGGGAGGGGGGCAGGGAGGGCGGCCAGGAGCTCGCCGCCCCTGCCGGTCACTCCATTCCTGGAGCGCTTTGCCCTCAGAGAAGTCTCCCGATTGCAAGAATTGCCAACCAACCGAGGACCCTCCAAAGACGCCCGAAGCATCACACTAGCCGCCTCCCTCGACCTCGGTCTCCTTCGTCGAGGCTGGAGCGCCTCCGAGGGCCCCAGCCACCCACTTTGAGACCCGGGGTCCAGACTCCTGGGCACCCCAGTCTCCAGCCTCACTGCCTCGGGGCCAGCTTCTTTCTCCTCCGGCCCTGCCTTCCAGCCGTCAGGAAGCTCCAAGCCCTCGGCGCAACCCCAGAAGCGAAGCGCAACCACAGCCACACGTTGCCAGCCTCTGCTAAGCCCCTGGCTCGTCACTCCAGGGGGGCGCGCCAAGGTCACCAGAATAGGTGTGACTACCGCCCCGGTCACGCTCCCCAAAAAACTCCCTTCCCGAGACCCCCGGGTAGAGTTCCTCTGCAGTCCCTCGCCCCCGCTGAGGGTCTCAGCCTTAGGTACCCCATCGTCCAGTCAGGACCCCTCCCTGCCTTCCCTCTCCTGGCGCGCTTGCCCCCTCTCCAAACGTTGCTCACTTTCTCTCCGGCTCGAGGCTCCCTAGTAAGTCTCCCCAGGTTTTCTTGGAGAAAGAAGGGAGGAGATGTACCTCCCACTCGCGCAGGGGGAGCGGCCGGGGAACCGACGCAAACTTCTGCTGCACTTACTTGGGGCCGCGGCTGCCGCCCCCTCGCCTCCGCTCGCTCTCACGCCCGCAGCTGCTCGCCGGCCGCCCGGAGCCTCTGCGCCCGCACTCCCCACGCCCGCGCGGCGGCGAATGCGCAAGATGGGGAAGGGTCTCTCCTCGGCCAGCGCGCCCAGGGTGGGGGTCCGGGGCGGAGGTCCGGCCGTCGCTCTCCGCCGGGAACTGAGCGGTGGCCGCTTCCAGCAGCCCGGCGATGCCGCGCTCCGCGCCGCGCGCGCTGCTCCGCTGCCGGCTTGTTCCTGTCCGACTTGCAGTTTTAGTGCATGCCAGGACTGCAGCACCCTCGCCGTCCTCCCCCGGAAACGACTTTCAATTCACCTGGAGGCTGGCGAGGCTCCCCCGGGCGGGCAGCGTGACAGCGGCGCAGAGGAGAGGGAGGAGCGCGGGAGCCGGGCGCCCGCGTGCGCCTCCAGCTCCAGGGCTCGAGCGCGCAGCCCTCCAGCGCTCTCCTCTCCTCTCCTCTCCTCTCCTCGGGACTGCAGTCCTGACGTCACCCCACCCGCGAGGAGCGAGGGCGCGCGAGTGTGAGCCGAGTGAGTGCGTGTGCGCGCGCGCGTGTGCCCCGCGGGGCTGGGGACGATCGGAACCGCAGCTGGATCCTGAGGAGCCAGAATCCGAGCTCCGTGCCGACAGCGCCGACGGGCCGCGGTGAACAGCCGGGGGCGCTCGCTCGAGGTCGGGGCGGGGACGCTCGGAAGCCGAGCTCGCAGGCGGCACAGCGACTGCAGCCGTGCGGTGGGCGGCGGGAGAGCCGGGGCTGGCCGCCCTCTCGCCCCAAAGTTGACAGGTGCACAGGACGCCTTTCAAAGAGCTGCGCGAGAGGCTTAGGAGACAGCGGCGGGCCGTGGATTTTCACGCTCCTGTGGCAGGGGCAGCGTTGGGTGCTCGGGCTGGGGGTCCTCTCGGCCTCCACTCCCGCTGCAAGGACCCAAGAAGGACGCGGCTTCGGGAAGTTTGGGTGCCTCTCGCCTCCGTCTATTGACGAGGGGCTGCAGAGAGATCAGAGTGGCTTGACTCCACACCCGATTTCCTTCCCGGGAAGCTAACGGATCCGGGCGGAGGCTGGGCTGGAGATGGTGGTGCGGACCCCAAGAAAGAGTCCCGAGAGGTCATCAGAGTGAAGTCACAGTTTGAGTGTTTGCCACCAGGACCTGTGCTCCGAAGGTACCCGCACAGCTACCCAACTTTCCTCATTCTCTGAAATTGTTCTAGAAGCCAAAAATAGAAGAGGCGTTCTGCAGAAGCGCCAAACGAAGACTCTACATGGTGCTGGAATGGCTAACGGTTGTTCCCTGCGCGTGTCCCCTAGCAGCAACCTGGGCAGAGGCTGGGCTCTGTGGCCCGCAGCGCAGCCAGCTGGGAGTCGCCGCCCTCTGTCTGCAGCCACCGGCGGGAGCAAAATGTGCCGAGCGCTCCAGCCCGCTCAGGTGCCCGCAGCCAGGCGGCGTCAGCCGGGCTCACCGCTCTGCAGTGACCGCCAGTGCAGCCAGTAATTTTGTCCCCGTTGAGTGGCAGCCGTTTCTAACTGCAAGCGTCTTGCTTCTTGAATGCAGAACTCTTGTCGCCCAGTTGCTCTTACTCATGAAAATAATTTTATTTTCATCGAAAGGGTGGAGACTAGGAAAAGGAAAGTAAAAGGAAGAAAATATTCCCCATCCATAAGCACTTTTGCTTTTTAACTTCGACTTTCTAAAGTTACTGAAGGAGGATCAGATTTGAGCAAAGCAGCAGAAAGTTTCGTTGCAATCTCAATTCTCCAATGGAAGCTTAACAAAGTAGAAGCAAGTCTGGGATCCTGGTCTACCGTTTTGGGTTTCATAATCTTAAGGAGTTCCCTAAGAATTAGAAAATTAGAATTTTAGCTAATTAGGCAAAAGTACAGATATCCTTAACCATGGGCTCGATTTCACAAACAAATAGTATAATTTAAACAAAGATGCAGGGTGTCCCTAATTAGAACAGGAAGATATCAGAGAAGAATATAGGGTCCTTCTGCAACCATCCCCCTTCTTAAATGTATGAATTTGAAAACAGCCTGCCAGGCATGGTGGCTCACACCTGTAATCCCAGTATTTGGGAAGCCCAGACAGGAGGATTGCAGGTTTGAGGCCAGCCTCAGCAATTTAGTCAGACTCTCAACAACCTAGCAAAGCCCTGTTTTAAAATAATAATGATAATAATAATAATGGGCTGGGGGTATAGCTCAGAGGTAGAAAGCCCCTGGGTTCAATCTCCAGTACCAAGAAAGGAAGGAAGGAAGGAAGGAAGGAAGAAAGGAAGGGAAAGAAAGAGAAAGAAAGAAAGGAGAAAGAGAGAGAAGGGGAGGGAGGGAAGGAAGGGAAGGAAGGAAGAAAAGAAAAAGAAAATACCCTGACACTGTGAAGGAATTATATAAGTAGGCCCTAGTTATGCAAGTTTCAAAAGCAGTTAAATCCTCAGTAGGAGTTCCTGTTCCCTGAAAATGCTAATGCAGATTAATAGTGTGGGAATAAGCAAGTCATTGACAAATTAAAGGAATGATTTGAAAACAAAATTGTGGAGTGGCAGCTATGAACCTTCTAAGCTGGACCACAATTTCGCTCTCAAGTGTTCAATGCAGTAAGTTGATGCTGCGCTACTAGCAGATGAGGCAGCCTGGCTCGAGTGCAGTAGTAAGTACCAGCCAAGTGCCGCGGCAGGCCCAAGCACTCTTCCCTTACTGCCTACTGTAGCCTGCTCACACCTCCAGGATGCACATTTTCACATTCTAACATGATTGGTTGTTTGCAGGTCTGTCTTCTAAACTTATAAGCTCGTCTGGGGCAGGAATTTCGTTTGCTCCATGTAGGATCCAGCACAGCGCCCAGTAAATGGCCCAGGCACTTAATAAATATACATTGACTGGATTCGCTGGTTTTAATAAATGTACAACAAAATAAATATATTTAGCATTAGCTTTATAGTATGGTACTAGCATAAAAACAAACATAGACCAATGGGGCAAAATTCAAGAGTCTGGAAATATGTACGGTGTATTAATTAGTATTTTCATTGCTGTGCCCAAAATAGATGATACGACCGAGTTAGAGGAGGAAAGGGTATTTGCTCACATTTTCAGAGGTTCAGTCGATGGCTGGCCAGCTCCAAGGCAGAAATAGCGTGGCCACAGGGCACGGTGAAGGAGGGCTTCTCAACTCATGGCAGCTGGAAGATGGAGAGGGACAGGGATAGATCTAGTCCCCAAGGCCACACCCATAGTGCCCACCTCCTCCAGCCACGCCCTCCCCGCCTGCAGTTACCACCCAAAAAGCCCATTCAGATTACTAATCCATCAAGTGCATTAATTCAGTGATGAGGTAAGACCCCTGGTTGAATTATTTCACCTGTGAACATTTCCGCATTGCCAACACATGAGCTTCTCTGGAGGACACTCCACATCCAAACATAAAATAGAGCCAGCTAATTATCAACAGGGCACTAGAACACATGAGAAATACACACTCTCTTCAGTAAATGGTGCTGGGAAAACCAAATCCTACATGCAAAAGAATGAAATGGAACCCTTGTCTTACACCATACCCCAAATCAACTCAAAATGGATTTAAAAAAACTAAATGTAAAACCTGAACCCATAAAACTCCTAGAACAGAAAGGAAGAGCTCCTTGACATTCACTTTGGCAATGGCGTTTTGGGATATCACATCAGAAGCTTAGGCTACAAAAGCAAACTAAACAAAGGGGGCTACATCAAACTGAAAACTTTGTGCACAATAACATCAGAAACAACAACATGAGAAGGCAATCGACGAGCTGGAAAAATATTTACAAACCACATATCTAATAAAAGGTTAATATCCCAAATTTATGAAGAATACTTATAACTCAATAGCAGAAAAACAAATGACTCAATAAAAACTGGGCAAAGGACCTGAACAGACATTTCTCTAAAGAAGACATAAAAACAGCCAGAAGGTATGTGAAAAGATGGTCAGCGTGATGAATCATCAGGCAACTGCAAATTCAAACCACTGTGAGGTATTACCTCCCACCTGTTAGAGTGACCATTATCTAAAAGATAAAAGATATCAAATGTGGGCAAAGATGCAGGAAAAAGGAGACCCTTGTAAACTGTTGGTGGGAATGTAGATTGGTGCAGCCATTGTGGAAAGCAATATGGGGGTTCCTAAAGAAAGTAAAAACAGAACTACTGTCTGGCCCAGCAATCCCTCGCCTGGGTATACACCCAAAGGAGACAAAATCACCTCGGAAAGGAATCTGGATGCCAATGTTCATTGCAGAATATTCACAATAGCTAAAGTGTGGAGACAACCTAAGTGTCTGTTGCCAAAGAATAGGTAAAGAAATGGTAGTACTCGCCGGGCGTGGTGGCGCACGCTTGTAATCCCAGTACTTTGGGAGGCGGAGACCAGAGGATCGGGGTTCGCGGCCAGCCTCAGCTCTTTCTCTCCTCTCTCTCTCTCTCTCTCTCTCTCTCTCTCTCTCTCTCTCTTTCTCTACCTAGTGAGGCCCTCCGCAACTTCGTGAGACCCGGTTTCAAAATAAAGTATAAAAAATAGGGCCGGGGGCATAGCATGGAGGTAGAATGCCCCTGCGTTCAATCCCCGGTACCGCAAAAAAAAAAAAAAAGAAATGGTAGTACTTATAGGATGGAATATTATTCAACCTTAAAAAAGGAAATCCTGCCATTTACTGCAAAGTGGATATATCTGGAGGACATTATGGTATGTTAAGCCAGATGCAAATAAGACAACTACTGACTGATCTCAATCATATGTGGAGTATACTTTTTAAAAGAGGAAGAGAACGCTATACACAGAGAACAAGGCAGTGGGCACCATATATGGGGGGAATGGGGAGATGCAGGTCAAAGAAAAAAAAGTAGCAGATACGTTTAATAATTGAGCTACAACATGTAAATGTAAGTCTAGGGATCAAATTACAACATGGGGACTAAAGTTAATAAAATTGTATTATATTAGGTAATTAGTAAATAAGTCGATTTTAGATGCTTTGGCACAAAAAAATGTAACTGTGATATATGTTACTTTCTATATGTATCGCATCATATCAACGGATAACTACTGATGGCCCAACTGGCCACTGAATCTGGGTAGAGGTTTAAACTATCCATAGAAACATCTCTTGCTGCTTTTATCCTGCGCCATTTCTTTCTTGTTTGTCTTTTGACATTTACGTGTGTGTGTGTGTGTGTGTGTGTGTGTGTGTGTGTGTGTGTTTCTGGGAATTGAACCCAGGGGTGTTCTGCCTCCAAGCTATACCCCCAGCCCAATATTTTATTTTTTTATTTCGAAACAGGGTCTCACTAAGTTGCAGAGGGCCTCACTAAGTTGCTGAGGCTGGCCGCGAACCTCAGATCTTCCTGTCTCAGCCTCCCAGGTACTGGGATTACAGGTGTGCGCCACCACACCAGTGACATTTACATGCTTTAAAGTTTGGTGTTTTGGATTCAGAAGTGCAGACCAGAGAGCATTACAAATATTTTCCCATTGTGTAGATGGCAGCACATCATTTAAGCTGAGTGTCAGCATTGCTGATAGGCGAAGACACATTGTTAGCCCCACTCACCCTGGACTTTTCCCTACTCGGCATGAGGAGAGCCAGGGTTCAGCAACTGGCAATCTAGTGCAACAGGCCACAGGCAATGGCATGCGATTGTGCGCTCAAACACAGGCCACCTATATCCATGCAGTTTAGTTATCATGCACATAACAGGAACCAGGTAGAAAACAAGCTACACACACACACACACACGCATGCATGCATGCACACACACACACACGCGCGCGCACACACACACACACACACACACATACTCACACACACACACACACCCTATCTACCTGTGTCAATCCACAGCTAAAGAGAAGCCAGAACATTGCGTTTACAAAGAAGGACTAGCCCTGTTGGCAGTTGGAGTAGGAGGTTCCTGCAGGTGTGGAGAGGTGACGACAGCTTTAATATAGTGGTGGTTTTATCACACACTCCATGGCCTTTATAGTTTCACAACCAAACCCTCCAGCAAATACATGTTGGCAAAAGCACGGAGAATCTAGTTCTGCCCTTCTGGAAGCTACCTCCTGAGCAAAGCAAGCCCCCCAAATTTGATGCAGCCTTGTTTTCTGTGACAAAAAGGCAAAGCAAAAAAAAAAAGACAAGAATGAGAATAAAACTTAATTATTTCACATAATGCTCAGTTTTCTGTGTATCCCCAAAAAACCAGCTTACACACATCTTGAACACATTTCCAGCATATCTGTATACATGTATGTGTGCATATATTTATCTAGATAAGTAGGTGAATGTATATATACACCCATATAATTTATACATGATGAAAATTATCTTGATAAATCTATTTAATTATGTAGGTATGTTTCTAAAGAGACACTTAAAAGAAGGCTCAATGAGTTCACTATAAGGAAATTTTGATCAAAAAATTTTAAATTCTTAATTTCAAATTATAGTATGTTTGCTATAAAACACTGGAATTTTCCTGCAACTTCTCTCAGGACTTGGGTTTGCTCTTAATATTTTATGTTTCATGATATATTAACAGCTTTGTATTTGAACTGCTTGGATAGTGCCCTCTAATCCTGACAGTTAACCCCTAAGACAAAAATCCAAGAGGCCAATTTCTTTTTCAAAAGCTAAAACCTCCAACTGATGCATTTTAATTGCAGAAATGTCATAACCAAAGCAAAAAGTTGACACAATATGTTTATAGATGGTACTTCCAAAGGTAGTTTTGTTAAATTTTATACTAAAATGTTAATGAGGAAGCATTTAGATAACCAAATAGTTCATGGCTAATCACAGATTAGCAATAATTTCCTGATGCAAGTTGGATGTGGTTGCATAATGACATTTTACTTATGCATGTGTTCATATGTTGTAATTATTCCTCACCATAGATTTGCAAATTCAATTTGCAAATTCAATTTTCCGTTCCCTGGGTCTGCCTTATTGTGATTTATTTACTTTTAATATACTTTTTATTTGTGCATTGTAATCACACATCATAATGAAGTTCAGAGTGATAGGGATATACATGCACACAGCACTTGGTGAGCTTCCCCCCAGACCCCACCCCACCTCTCCTCTTCCCCATACATGATATTGACATTGACATTGATAATTTCATGTATGTACAAGGTATCAGTTGAAGTGTTTCCTTCATCAAGTCTCCCTCCCCTCCTTCCCCTAGACCCCTCCATTGCTCCGCTGGGGTTTCTCCTCCATTATCTAAAGTCCCTCTTGTATCCCAATTTCTCCCTAGCTTCCACATATGAGAGAAAAACATATGATCCTTCACTTTCTACGACTGGCTAATCTCACTTAAGATAATCCTCTCTAGTTCTATCCATTTTCCTTCAAATGACATAATTTTGTTCTTTATGGCTGAGTAGAATTCCATTGTGTGTGCATTCCATAATTTCATAATCCATTCATCTGTTGACGGACACCTAGGTTGGTTTCATAATTTTGCTATGGTGAATTGTGCTGCTATAAACATGGATATGCATGTATCACTATAATATTCCAATTTCAATTGCTTTGGAAAGACACTCAGGAGTGGTATGGCCAGATCATATCTTATTGTGATTGATAGCGAAGTATTCCTAAGTGGATGACAATTACAGCAAAGAACGTGTCTTCATGCCATCAAGCCTAATTACCATCAGCAAAGGCCACTTCATTGTTTCCAGTTCAAGTTTAGGGAAAGGCTTACTTAACGGGGAGGTTGTTAAATGTGCTTATAAGGCATTCTCCGTATGGAGATTTGCTTATATGTGAAAACAATACTGCAAGTAAGTTTCATTTGCCCATCACTGGTATGAAGGCCAGAAAAGTCCTAGCCAAAATGGATCTAGAAAGTGAAGTACTCATCAGACTTGGTTCCTGGCCTTAAAGAGATTACGATCTGGTACCTTCCCCTTTTCCCCTTTTCCCCTTTTCCTTGTAAAGTCCCTATGAGTTGTGCTTGGGAAAGTTGGAATCCACCTGGGCAAGTTAAGGAAAACGGAATTTACAGAACCTGCTTAGAATGTCTTAAAAGACTTCAAAAAGTGTGTGTGTGTGTGTGTGTGTGTGTGTGTTACTGGGGATTGAACCCCGGGGGCATTCTACCTCCAAGATATACCCCCAGCCCTTTTAATTTTTATTTTATTTTGAGACAGGGTCTCACTAAGTTGCTCAGAGTCTCGCTACATTGCTGAGGCTGGCCTCGAACCTGCAATCCTCCTGTCTCAGCCTGCCAAGTACTAGAAGTACAGGCATGCACCACCATGCCTGGCTTCAGAAAGCATTTTTAAATGAGTTTAGCTATACTACTTTGATTCTTCTGGGCTTGCATGGAGTAATTTCAACCTAAGTCTAAAAGAACCCTTGCTTTTACCCATCATTCCTTGATGAACACGACTTCTTTAACCCTATTTTCCAGCTGGTCTCCTCCCACTCCTGCAGAGAGTAGTGTTTTTTTCATTTACATTGTCTAATTCAGGCAATTAGAACGTAGGTACCTCTGTAGAGCCCTTGTCTGCCTACGTGTTTATAAAGCATTATGTACACTTACTCCGCTCTATAAATAATAATAACAGTAATCACCCTCTATACAAAATTAGAATGTTAGCATATTCAACCAGTTTAATATGCTGATTTGCTTTAGTGCTTCATAATTATCTCATGAAACCTATGGTATAATGGGCACTACATTATACAATCTTCCAAAAATATGTTACTATATATTCTGGCAAAGATGCACCTGCGGTGTTTCTCCGCCCACCTCTGAAATACAGAAATGGCAGGGTGATACTTAAGTTGTATTCCTGTAGCAAACTATTCCAAGTAATCTTCTTTTCAGGCTTTTTCGCCCCCAAAGCCAGCCAGCATTAAGGGTAAAGATATATGTGTCCAGAAAGAGTAACTTGAACGAGAAGATGGGAAGGTATAATCTGCTCCCACGTCAAGGACAGCTTGCAAATTACAAACTACCACTCACTTCTCAACGGAAATGTAGGGTGGAGGGACATTTATATAAGCATTATCTAGTGGTAACTACCAATGGCTACACTCATAAGCTCATTGAGCTGTCCTTGTCTTATTAAACAGCAAAAAGAAAATCAGTCTTGAGTCAGGCATGGTGGCACATGCTTGTAATCCCAGTACTTGGGAGGCTGAGACAGGAGGATGGCAGGTTCGCAGCCAGCCTCAGCAATTTAGCAAGGCCCTCTGAAACTTAGTGAGATGTTGTTTCAAAATTAAAAAAATAAAATAGGGCTGGGCTGTAGCTCAGAGGTAGAATGCTCCTGGGTACAATCCCTAGTACCACACACACACACACACACACACACACACACACACACAATCAGCCTTGACTGTTGGAAAAACAGTGAACCACCTCTCATTTTCCAACTGAGGAAAGAACAAAGACATCCCTGAAGAAGCAGTCAATAAATACCTCTTGGTTTTGCAGTAAGCAGCTCTGCTGATCTCTTCCTGCAGCCAACTTGCCAGGTTGAGGTAATTAAGTCAGCGCTGAAGCTTAAATCACTGAGCAGACAGGTTACATGACCAAAATACCCATGCCATTTGAAAATATATATAGTGTCGAAAGAGCAGCACTACATAAAATTGAAAACCTCACACCATTTTACTACCTAGGAAGAGGGAGCTCCTCGCCTTCCTCGCTCCTTGCCCGGGGGTCCCTCTGATGCAGACATGTTATTTTAATGTGGCAGAATGGAAACGTTGGCCAGAGACTTCTGCAGTCAAAATTTCCAGCATCTCAAGCTGTATTTTCAGTCTCCTGAATTAATTGGCTATAGCACCATGCAGTAAAAATTCCTTTGACGCCACTGCAGAAATACCTAAGGGAGTTTCCCAGGAAGCATGGCCCGCTGGCTGCAGAGCTGAGACCCTGGCACAGGCTCCAGGTCTGCGCTCAGCAATCTTGCTCCTGATTCTCTCCAGCAGAGCAAGGACCATCAATTTTTTACAGTGTATGGAGCTCAGCTTGGAAGATGTTATCATTTGAAATGTTATCCAATTCCCCGAAATAATCATTGGGCATGTTTATCTTCACTTGAAGCTGCTTTATGAAAAAGTAAAGCTGTCTCGAACTAATCCTCAGATTGATGTGGAAAATACCCTGACAAATGAGAAATGCAAGTCCATAGAACTTCCAGGAAGTGCCCATTAAAATGATAAAAGGAGAAGAAATGAATAGCAATTCCACTGTTCTCTACCAACTACTTCTGAAGATTTAAACTATGCATCTTGTTTAAAAAAAACATCAGAAACTGTGTATGATTCATTGTTGGGCAGGAAAAAATATATATCTAAGGAGAAATATTCCTAGAGGCGTGGGATGGGTGGAGTTCCGGTGAAGAAGGACACATTCTAGGTTAAATGTTAGCACAAGTCCCAGAGGTCTACTGATGAGGGTTCCTTGCTCTCTGTTGCTTCTGGCCTCTATAATGTGAGAGCAGAGCCCTTGCACGTGCACTCTCTTTCTCTCTCTCTGTCTCTCTGTTTCTGTCTCTCTCTCTCTCTGTCTCTCTGTCTGTCTCTCTCTCTCTCTCTCTGTCTCTCTCTCTCTCCCCTTCCTGCGGAATCCTGAAATCTCCAAAAACTGTGAGCAAATAAATCTTCCTTCCTCTAAATTGTGTGGTCAGGTTCTTTGGATTACAGCAGTGAGAATGTTGACTGAGACAGAGATTGAAACCATGCTCCACCTCTGCTGAAGTTGTTTCTGCACATCCAGAAAGCAGGAGCCTGACAGCACAGAGCAATTTCAATTGCAGGGACCTTCCCTGCCAGCAGAAATAGCTGAAGTTTTCTGGGAGGTGGCTCCTGCCACACTCCTGCCACCCGAAGAGTGTGTGAGTGCATCTGATAAATGAGCCCTCCCTTGACTTCAGACTCTTAGGAAATGGAGTTTTAGCCTTTTTCAGCTTCTCCACTTAGGCTATGGAATAGAGACTGAGTAAGTCAATAATAGGACAAACCATCAGTGGCCATGAAAGACCTGTGGTTTGTTTGTTTATTTGTTTGTTTGTTTGTGGTGCTGGGGATTGAACCCAGGGGCATTCTACCTCTGAGCTATATCCCATCCCTATTTTATTTTTTATTTAGAAACAGGATCTCACTAAGTTGCTGAGAGCCTCCCTGAGTTGCTGAGGCTGACTTTGAACCTGAGGTCCTCCTGTCTCAGCCTCCCAAGTACTGGGATTACAGGCGTGCACCACCACATCTTATATAAACATTCTCCCCATTCCTAGAGAGAGAGGGGACTGAGCTGTACCAGGAAATGAATAATTTTGAGAACAATAAATGCCTATCACTCAGATAACCCCTCACTCCAGTTGCCTGTGTCAGTGTCCAAGAGAGAGAATAATTCTAGTAAAAGTGAGAGTCATTTGTGAAACCCTAAGTCCCTAAGCAAACAAAGCAGCCATGCTAATGAGCCTCAGCAATGGTGTGGGGAGTGAAGGGGAGGGAATCTGCCTTCCAAGAAAACCAGGCAGAGAGCAGACCAGGAGGACCTCGGGAGAGAGGCAGGACCAGCAATACCTGCTATATGTATGGGGCTGAGCTGGTACTGTGGTCACCTAAGAGGAGGGGCCCATCCCTGGGAGATGGGACCAGGGCCAGCAGCAACAGTAGTTAGAAAGGACTTCCTCAGTGTTCAGTCCCCAGGCCAGACAGAGAACCAGAGAAGAGGGAAAGTGTGAGTCCCACAGGCGTTTGAGAGCATCTTGCATGAGGGTCTCTCTGCACAGGTTCGAAGATCACTAGGCAGGTGGGAGACGGGAGCTCTGCTGAGCAGCCAGGCTTGCAGATGGCCAATTAGGACAAGAAGTCAAACAGAGTAACAATCAAAGCTCTGCTCACTTACTGGGACAGTGCAGGCCACAGGCAAAAGAGGGAAGGGGTCAAGTAGATTAGCACAAATTGGGGGAGATCTTCTCACTGCAACAAAAAACTCCTGCCTTATGAAGGAGGGAGGAGTCCTGGATGTGAGTGGTAAAGAGTAGTAGTCAGGCATGGTGGCACATGCCTGTAATACCAGTACTTGGGAGGCTGAGACAGGAGGACCCCAGGTTCAAGGCTAGCCTCAGCAATGTAGCAAGACCGTCAGCAACTTAGCAAGACTCTGTTTCAAATTTTTTTAAGGGCTGGGGTGTAGTTTGGAGGTAGAATGTCCCTGGGTTCAATACCCAGTACCAAAAAAGAAAAAGAGTGGTGAGCCAGCTGAGCTCCCTGCATAGGGAGACCGTTTTTTGGAGTTGTGGGGCTAGTCATTTGCAGATAGCAAATCGTGTGGGTGGCCCTGGGGAAACTGAGTCTTTGACAGCACCTCCCCTCAGAAAATGGGGATGTGGGGGCAGGAGGGACAGCTTTCTCGGTGAGGCCTGCCAGGCAGAGCCTTTGTAAATGTCTATGGTTGGAAAGAAAGATCGCCCAGAGGAGCCTGGCCTGGAGCTGCACTTCTCAAGGGGGTGAGAGGGAAGGCTTCTGTGGCTTCAATGTCTTTGTCCCTCCAAAGTCGAGGTTGAAACTTAACCCTCCAGGTAACAGACGAACAGGTGAAGCCTTTAGAGGCGAGGAGGTCATGAGGGCACTGCCTGATGCGTAAGGACAGGGAAGTGTCCTTGTGAGAGGGCTCAGGGAGCCTGTTTGGCCCCTCATGGCCCTTCTGCCATCGGAGGACATAGCAACAAGGTGCCATCTTTGAAGCAAAGAACAAGCCCTCACCAGGCACCAAATCTGCCCACTCCTTGATCTTGGACTTCCCAGCCAAAACTGTAAGAAATAAATTTCTATTCTTTATAAATTACCCAGTCAAGGTATTTTGTTAGAACAGCAGGAACAGACTAAGCTCTTTAGGTGGAAAACTAAAGTCCTGTAATAGAATGTGGTATACAATTATATAAATACTGTGTGTGTGTGTGTGTGTGTGTGTGTGTGTGTGTGTGTGTATTGTGTGAGAGAGAGATTATCCCTGGTCTGTGGTAGCCTAGAGAAGCATATTGCATATTTTTAGACTATATCCACATAAAACTACATAAAAGAAACATTCCTTTAAAAATTCAAGACACCTATGAAGAAATGTACTATTCCTTCAAAGCTGACTTGCTTATTTGCTCCACAAGACTGCCAGGAATGCCTTAAATTATAACAGCAATGTCAACAATGATGCTGATGTCTGAATTTTTAAAAAAGAAAAAGAAAAGAAAAGAAAATCCCTCAGGAAACCAAGTGGGGAAGAAGTCCAAAGCCCACGCCTGCACCGATTCCTCTCGAGAGGCATCTGCGGAGGTGTCCGTGTGTCCACGTGCTAATCCCAGGAGGTCCTGCACGCTCCATTTCTCTATGACTCCCTGGGAACCAATGCAGACTGGGCAAAGGGAAGTACATAATGCCTCCGTAGACTTTTTATGAATGTTTTCTGTATCTTTTTGGCTATTTTTTGTTGTTTGTTTTTGTTTTATTGTAATTTGCAATATGTCTTCCTGACTGACCTGCACACACAGTTTAGGAACTCTTTTTCACATGAGTCTGAAGAAAATGATGAGGACATTACACTCTGGGTTTTTCTTGTCTTAAGCAATAATGAAAGAACTCATACACTTCCAACTTACGGAATTTCTTTTAAAATACAGCTGAAGTCCAGTTATTTTATGTTAATGATTTTTAGTGTTTGGCCTCTAGGGGACATATGTCATGTTTCTGGCTGCCAAACACTTTTGAATGCCCTTCTGATTTCCAGTAAGTTCCACTTTGTCAAGGTTTAAAAAATAGATATCTCACTCAACTTCTTTTGCAGTAGTGTACAGGCAGGTAACTTAGTGCCACTAGTCAGCTACGCCCACAAAGGGCTTCAGAAACGAGAAACATGAGAAATAATCTCTATATGGAACATTATTCTACTGGAGAGAGTGATGGCAAAGACTTTCAGGTTTTAGGAGAAGCTGTGATTGTAAGGAAAAGTCTTTATAAGCGGAACCAGTGCTGGTCCCGGGAGCAGTGGAAACCAAGCTGACTTTCTGGCAGCTTTGCAAAGTCAAGCATCCAGTGGTATCAAGGCAGGCACCCAGTAGAGTGGTAACAAGAGTTATAACTCCTCCGCAAGCCAATTCTTTGGTGTGACTTAGAAATAGTGGTGGAATGTTAGCCCAGAGCTTGATTTCCCATTCTGAGACTATTGAATCCATAAATCAAACTGGAAAGAATTGATATCTTAACAACTTTAAGACTTCCAACCAGACACATCTCTCCTTTTATTTAGAGCTCTTAAAATTTTCCCCAGCATGGCTTATAGTTTTCATTGTAGAAGTTTAGCATATAACTTGTCAGATGTACCCAAAATATCTCATAATTTTGGTGCTGTTGTAAATGATATGGTGTGTGTGTGTGTGTGTGTGTGTTTTACTGGGGATTGAACTCAGGGCTTCACACATGCTAGGCATGCACTATACCACTGAGTTATACCCCAAGCCCAAATTTTATGATTTTTTTATTTCAATTTCTGAATATCTAGAGATAATGAAGATATAGTTTAAAAGAAATAAATGACAGCTCATTGCTAACATATTGAAATACATTGACTTTTGTACAATTTTGTTGTATGCTGCACCTTCTCTAAACTTAGGTGTTCTAGTAACCTTTTTGTACATTTCCATCATTTGTAAATAAAACCGCTCTTTACTTCTACCTTTCTGGTCTTGATGACTTTTATTTCTTTTCCTTGCCTAGTTGCACAGGCTATGTCTCGGTCAACATTCTCACGGCTATAATCCAAAACAACTCACCACACAACTTACAGGAAAGAAGATTTATTTGCTCAGTTTTATTTTTCTTGCTCAAGACAAGGAAAACCTATGTTTTAACCCAAAGTGTAATGTCCTCATAATTTTCTTCAGATTCATGTGAAAAAGTGTTCCAAAACTGTGTGTGCAGGTCAGTCAGGAAGACATAATGCTGGAAGCAAGATAGCAAAAAAGCAAGAGGATTCAAAGACAAAAGCACAGTTCCTAAGGCCATACCCCAGGGACTCACCTTTTCCAGCCACATTCCAGCTGGCTAGGTTACCACCCAGTAAATCCATTACAAGGGATTTGTCTACTGATGAGATTACAAACCTAATGATTTAATTATATAAACTCTGAACATTAATACATGAGCTCTTCAGAGACATTCTAAATCTAACCATAGCTGGGTATGGTGGCGCACACTTGTAATCCCAGTACTTTGGGAGGCGGAGACCGGAGGATCCGGGTTCGCAGCCAGCCTCAGCTCTCTCTCTCTCTCTTTCTCTCTCCTTAGTGATGCCCTCTGCAACTTTGTGAGACCCGGTTTCAAAATAAAGTATAAAAAATAGGGCCGGGGGCATAGTGCGGAGGTAGAACACCCCCGCGTTCAATCCCCGGTACCGCAAAAAAAAAAAAAAAAATCTAACCACAGCAGACTAGAAACTCTATCTGATGATGGTGAGAGTGGGCATCCATGCTTTATTTCTTAGGGGGAAAGCATTCAGTTCTTCACCACTAAGTGAGATGTCAGTTACATATTTTTCACATATGTCATTTATTAAGTAGAGGTAAACATTAATTAGGAATAGATTCTGAATTTTTTCAAATACTTTTTCTGTGTCTACTGAAATATTCATATTGGCATTTCTTTTTCAGTTTGCTAATAAGATGAATTATGTTGATAGATTTTCAAATGCTCCCTACATTCCTGGTAGAAACCTCACTTCCTCAAACATATTATCTTTTAAAAATATACAGATGCTCGGGTGGCCTCTGTACCCGCCCTGGGCCTCAGTGTCCCTGCCCCGCGTCACCTCGGCGGCCCATGCACCCGCCCCGGGCCTTGGCATCCCCCCCCTGCGTCACCTCGGCGGCCCCTGCGCCCGCCCCAGACTTTGGCACCGCAGCGGCCCCTGTGACAGGCCCTGGACCTAGGTGTCCTACCGCGACACCCCAGTGTCCTCCCACATAACCCCAGCGGCCTCTGGAACCGGCCCCAACCCCGGCGTCCTCCCGCAGCCCCTACGCATGGCCCCGTACCCAGCATCCTCTCATGCGGTGCAGTGGCCCCTGCGCCTTGTCCCGGACCCCGGGGTCCTCCCGCCTCACCCGGCGACCTCGCGCCTGGCCCCGGTCCCCGGCATCCTCCCGCGTCACCCCAGTGGCCCCTGCGCCCAGCCCCGGCCCCCAGCGTCCTCTAGAGCAACCCAGGCGGCTGGCCTCTGACCCCCACGCCCCACCTTGGACTCTCACGCCCTCCAGCACAACCAGGATGACCCTCCGCGTCCAGCCTCAGACCCCAGCGTCCTCGTGTGCGACCCAGGCAGCCCTCCGCACCATGCCTCAGAACCCAGTGCCACACTGCCCGACCCAGGCGGCCCACCACGCCTAGCCTCAGACCCCGGCGACCTCCCAGGCGGCCTTCTGTGCCCTGCCTCAGACTCCGGCGCAGCCACCCGAGACCCAGAGCCTGCACCTCTCTCCCCCACACAGGAGCCTCTGTGCTGCGCTTCAGAGCCCAGATACCCTCCGCGCCGCCACTCAGGGCACGCCCCACCACTGCCACCTGAGATCTAGGAGCACACACTCCCCCCTGGGACCCACACGTGATCCTCTGTGCCGTGCCTCAAGCCTGTGCACCCCTAGGTGCTGCTACTTGATACCCGGAGCCCACACCTCCCACAGGCCTATTTGAAATCCTCAGCTCAGTGCATCAGAGCCCAGGCACCCTCCGGCAACATTGCCCAAGACCCAGAGCACATGTGCATCCCTAGGGGCCCCGGCAACCCCCAGCACCCGCGCCTCAGAAACAGGGCACCTTCCGGCACTGTCACTCACGCCTCAGTGCCCGCACCCAACACCGTGCCTCAAAGTGCTCCTCCTGTGCCAACACCTGAGCTCCGGACCCTGCATACCCCTCCACACACAATACCACGCCCCAGCCAACCGGACAATAGGGATCCACAGCCTGCAGTGTACTGACCCAATTGGGACTACAGGGACCATCAAGAGGTCTCATACACAGAAAGGAAGATGACACGGAGGCAACAGAAACCTAAAATGGAAAACACTGAAAATACAAGAATGAGGAACAGTGAGGGCACAAGAAACACCCACAATGCATCAACAAGTGAGATTACTGACTCTGACCTGCAGGAAATGCAAGACGGAGAATTCCGAATTTAGATCTTCAGAATGATGAAAAGGCCTCAAAGAAAGCATAGAGGAGATGAAGGAGGACGTTGAGGCTCTAAGGAAGAATCAAAAAGAAACTCTGAACAAAATGAAGGAATCAATAAACAAATTAAAGACTGAAATAGAAACCAACTCTAGTAGGCTCGACCACATGGAAAAACAGGGCATCACTCCTGGAACACAGCTCATTCAAAACTGAGAACACAGTCAATGATATACAGAAGATATTACAACAACACACCCTGGCCATTCAAGAAATACAGAACAATGCAAGATGTCCTAATCTAAGGATAAAAGGCATTGAAGAAGGTTTAGACACACAGACTAAGGGTATAAGAAACCTCTTCAAAGAAATAATTTCAGAGAATTTTCCGAACATAGAAAAAGATCTGGATATTCACATACAGGAGACATATAGAACACCGTTAAGACAGGACCAAAGAAGGACCTCCCAACACCACGTAATAATTAAAATGACTAACATAGAGGCCAAAGAAAGAATCCTAAAGTCAACAAGAACAAAAGAATGGTGACATACAGGGGCACAACAATAAAAATCACCCCAGACTTCTCAACCCAAGTGTGATAGTTAATCTAAGTTGTCAACTTGACCTGATCATGACACACCCAAGATTATGTGATTTTGGGTGTGTAACAGCAGATTAAAGAGAAAGCCCTGCCCTGAATGTAGGCAGCAGAATTCTGATAGGTGCGGACTTAGATAAAAAGGGAGAAGCGACTCGTGTGCGCGACTCGTTCCGAGGAAAGCAGATCT
>PVJS01010765.1:0-47248 GCA_004027185.1 Glis glis | reverse complement strand
TTGGAAGGCTGAAACAGGAGGGTTAGGGTCGAAGGTTCAAGACCAGCCTCAGCAACTTAGTGAGACCTTGTTTCAAAATAAAAAAATCAGGCTAGGGGTATAGTTTGGAGGTAGAACACCCCTGAGTTCAATCCCCTGTACCAATATATTTATGTACATGTATACACACACACACACACACACACACACACACACACACAAAATAATGTTAGGTAGTGAAGTTAACAATTTGTTAGGCCAGGAACAAAGTTCGTAGGAGTTGAGATTTTGTTTGTTGTAAAAGAGAAGGATCATATATTTCAGATATCTGCAATAATAGAATTGTGTTTTATTAGTTTCATTAATAAGAAACCAAAATTTTTTTTGAACTGGGGGTTGAACCAAGGGGCATTCTACCTCCAAACTACACACCCAGCCCTTTTTAAAATTTTTTTCTTGATATAGGGTCTCACTAAATTGCTGAGGCTGGCCTCAAACCTGGGACCCTCCTATCTCAGCCTCCCAAGTATTGGGATTACAGGTATGTGCCACCACGCCCAGCTTGAAATCAAATTTTTTATAGGTGCAAAGATTTTTTTGTTGTTTCATCAGTGGACCAAGTAATTAACATTTAAAGTCCAGACATACAGTCGTATTAATTTGAGGAGTTGGCAAACTGTGGTCCTGGGACCCAATGTGGCCTTCACTTGTTTTTGTAAATAGTTGTTAGAACATAGCCATGCCCGTCATTTCCATACTGTGTGTGGTTGCTTCCACTCAGAGAACACATGGAATGCAATGCATAAAATAATTACTATCTGGTCACTTACAAAAAGTTTCCTGATCTCTGGATTAATGCATATTTTCATGAAACTTTCTCACAGCCCTCACGGGTTTTCTGTATGTTGCATGCAAAATAGGTCCTGGGAGGAGGGAAGCTGTGTAGGTCCAGCTGGGCGTGGACCTACTCAATAGTTTTATATTCGGTGCTGCCTTTGTTTACTCACCCAAGTAAAGTTGCTGCTTCTTAATTGTCTTTCTAGAATCTAAAGATAAGTCTATTTTTGCAGTCATTATTTTAAGTGATTGTGTTTCCTGTTTGTTGTTGAGTAACTTGAGAGTAAGGCTTATGCTTGACGTAAGTTTTTATTACCAAGATATAATACAATTAGATCCTATAAACAGCTGAATTAAATTGGGCAGACTCTCCCAGCATCCTCAAACCAGAAACATTTTGTGATGGGTGCAGATAAAAGAGGCTGTGAATGCATACTCCCTCGCAGCAGATTAAATTATTTAAAAATAATTTTACATGAACTCTAACCCTGAGTATATGAAAAACAAGAGTTGAAAGCCTGTGATGTGTCATGATCATACAGCTCAAAGTCAGTAACATGGAAGTTTAATTAACAAAGATAAGGATTAATTTTTGCTTTCAATTTTTCTCTTAAAGTAGTTAAACAGCATGAATTCCTATTAATTGAAATTATTGAGAGAATGGGATTTTATAGTTAATTTAATAATGTGGTTGATAACTACATGGTAGTGGATTTTCAATTTTTAGAGAGAAAGTGAAGAAATAAGCATAAAGCAATACTGAACAAGTTTTAAACTTGCTTTAATAATTCAGAAGGCACTTCAGGATCTTGAAGTAACACTATTATCATAATGAACATAAATAGTAGGTAGTCAAATACTTACTGATTTGAATTCTATACTTCAAAGTAGACAATCTAAGAAATTAGGCTGCAAATATGCTGACCATGTAGTATATTTTGGAAATTGCTTCAAAAAGTCTTGATATCAGCTTGTATAATTGTCATCTATATTTTTTCACATAAAAATAAATTGCTATTAAAAACTTGAGTTATTTGAGTTTCTTAGTTATTTGCATTGTAGATAAAGTTTTATAGTTCTAAAATATCTTGAGATTTGGCAGACTTTTAAAACACTTTTCCTTTCATTTTTTATGCCATTAGTGAGTATTAGTTTGTACTCATCTTAAACATCAGAAGCAAACAACCTAGTATCATACTTCTTCCAAAAGTATGCAAGAGCAATACAGCAACAATATATTTTTCTATCAGGGATGGATTTTCTGTCCTAATAGACAAAGTAATGATTGTTATGGATGATGGCTCTAGGTGGGTAAAGATGAGTTTAATTCCTTATGCAGCCACTTACTGGTTGTGTGATTGTGGACAAATCATTTCATCTCTCCGGACATTTCAGTTTCCTTACCTGTGGAACAAGGATACTTAAATCATAGGGTCATGGAAAGGGTTACTAAGTTAATGAATATAAAACTTTGGCTAGCAAGGTCCTGGAACATAGAGATTTGAAAATGGTGGCTATTTTTCTCCTTACAGTTCAGGTTATTAAAATTATTTACTTATTAAACATAAATTTAAATTTTATTTGAATTTTATATACAGTAAAACTCTTTGTGTATGTGTGCAGTATTATGAGTTTTAACATATGTATAGATTCATGTAACCACCACAACTGGGAGACAGAACAGTTCCATAATCCCCCAAAATCCCTCAAGCTGGCCCTTTGTAACCAAACCCTCTTCCCAGCCTTAACCCATGACAACTGCTGATCTGTTTTCTGTAGCTATGATTTTTCCCTTTTATAGAATGTCACATAAATGCAATCATACCTTTTGAGACTGGTTTCTTCCCCAGCCTAATGAATTTGGCACTCACCCAGGTGTGTGTGTGTGTGTGTGTGTGTGTGTGTGTGTGTTTGTGTGTATGTGTGTTAATAATTTGTTTTTTAAATTGTTGTATAGTGGTCCATAGGATGGATATATCACAGTTTATCCATTTACCCAGTGAAGGACTTTTAGATTGTGTATTAGCTTTCCGTCACTGTGACAAGATACCTGAGATGAACAACTTAAAAGAAGGCAAGATTTATTTTGGCTCATGGTTTCAGTCCATGGTCACCGGCACCCATTGCTTTGGGCTGGTGGTGAGGCCAAACATCATGGTGGAGGTGCATGGTGGAGCAAAGCTGCTCACACTAAGGTGGTCAGATAGCAAAAGAGGAGAGGAGAAAGGGCAGAGGCCCCAATTTTCCCATTTGAGGACAAATCCCCAAAGACCTACTTCTTCCAACTAGGCCCCACCTCCTAAACTTTCCACGACCCCCTGTTAGCACCATGAGCTGGAGTCCAAGCCTTCAACACATGAGCTTCTGGGGATACTGAAGATCCAAACCATAGAAGGTTGGTTCCAGTGTGGGGCAGCCTTTAACAGAGCTACTGTGTGTGAACATATGCTCGATGAACATATGTTTTCGTTTCTCTAGGGTAGATATTGAGGAGTGGGACTTTTGGTCATATAGCAAGACAATGTTTAATTTCATGAGAAACTGCCAAACTGTATCCCAGAATGGCTATGCCATTTTGCATTTCAGGAATATATGAGTTCCAATTCCTCTGCAACCTTTCCACCACTTGCTGTATTATTTTTTTTAATTTTAGCTCTTCTGATAAGGGTGAAGTGATGTCTCATTGTGATTTTAATAATAATGTTGATCATATTTTCATGTATTTATTTGAAAACCACTTATTTTCTTTGGTGAAATGCTTATACAAATATTTTACCCATTTTTAAATTAGGTTTTTTTTAATTGGTGAGTTTTTAGAGTTCTTTGAATATTCCTTATATATTCAAGTTCTTTGTCAGATATGTGATTTGCCAGTATATTCTCCCAGTTTATGGCTGGTCTTTTCATTCTATTAACAGTCTTTCAAAAGTTCTAAAGCTTGATGAAATCCCATTTATCATATTTTTTCTTTTATAAATTCTATCTTTGGTATCATATCTGAGAAATCTTTGCTTAACCTCATGTACTAAAGATTTTGTATGTTTTCTTGTAAAAGTTTTGTAGCTATATGTTTAACATTTAGATCTAGGATTCATATTGAATTAATTTTTTATGTAAGGGGTGAGGTTTAAGTTGAGTTTCATTTTTTACATGTAGATATTTAGTTGCTTCATTGTTGAAAGATGATTATTTCCCCATTGAATCACCACTGCATTTTTGTAAAAAATCAATTGGCTGTGTTTGTGTAGATTTCTCTCATATTCTCTATTTTATTCCATTGATCTTTTTGTATGTCTCCTCACCAATAGCATATTGCCTTGATTATTATAGCTTTATGGTAATTCTTAAATTACCTCCAACTTTATTCTGGTGTTTCAATTATTTAAGGAATTCTAGTTCCTTTGCCTTTCTATATAAATTTTAGAACCAGCTTGTATTGTATATATTTATCAAGCCCTGTTGGGATTGTGATTGGGATTACATTTGAATTGATATTTTTTCTTTGCTAAATCTTCTAAGCCATGAACTCAGTATGTCTCCATTTATTTTGGGCTGCGTTGACTTCTTTCATTAGTATTGTATAATTTTCAGCATATAAATCTTGAGAATATTTTATATTTATATCTAAGCATTTCATTATTGTGGAGCCATTGTGTTTTAAAAAGTATTTTTAGTTTTCAGTTGTTCATTGTTAGTATACAAAAAGAAGACACATTTTTATGTGTTGATTATAGTTCCAGAGATTACTAAATACACTTATTGGTTCTTGGTGTTTATTGTAGATTACTTTGGATTTTCTAGATAGATAATTTTGTCTCTTGCAAATAGGGACAATTTTATTTCCCTTTTTCCGATCTTTATGATGTTGAGTAGGAATGTTGAAAGTAGATATTTTTCTGTTGGTCCTGAGCTAAAAGGTAATGCTTTCTGTCTCCTTTTCAAGAAGTATAACATTAGCTAGAGGTTTTTTATTTTTTGTTGTTGTGTAGTAGATGTTCATTAACATGTTAGGAAAGTTATCTTCTATTCCTTGTTTGCTGAGATTTCTTTTTTGTGTTACCATGAGGCAGGTGAATTTTATCTAATATTTTTTCTGCATCAACTAATATCATATGGTTTCTGTTCTTTAAACAGTTACTATGGTGCATATATAGATTTGTCATGGTGTCCAATGGTCATTATTCTTCTTATACATTGTTGCATACTATTTGCTGATATTTTATATAGAATTTTGTGTTAATATTCAGGAATGAGTGATTCCTAACTGGTGCCAGAGGAAAGCTGGTCTCATAAACAGATCTGAGAAGTGTTCTCTGCTCTTCTACTTTTAGGAAGAGGCTGTGGATTGATGTTATTTCTTCTTTAAATATGCCAGTGAAACCTTCTGAGCCAAGAGATGTCTTTTTTGGAACGGTTTTCTTTAAAAATTCAATTTTTTTAAATAATTGTGACAGCTCAGAATATTGATTTCATCTTGGGTAAATATTGGTGGTTAGTGGTTTTGAAGTATTGATCAGTTTCATATAAATTATTGAGTTTATGTGTAATTGTCTATAGAATTACCTTATTTTCTTTAAATGTTTGTAAGGTCTGTAATGATGTACCCCATTTAATTCCTGATATTGGTAATTTGTATTTTCACACTGTTTTTTTTTCAGTTTTGCTAGAGCTTTATCAATGTTGTTAATCATTTTAAAGATTAATAACTATTTTTTCTATCTAGAGTTTTTGTCTTTTCAATTTCTTCTCATAATTTCCTTCTACTGCTTCGGATTTAGTTTCTGAGGGCAAAAGCTTAAATTATGGTTTTAGTTATTTCCTCTTTTCTAACATAAGCATTTAATGCTACCAGTTTCCCTCAAAGATGCCTTTAGAAGTTTAACTAAAATTTTTTAAATGTTGGACTTAAAATTTGTTCAGAACTTTATATATAATTTACATATATTATATATTACATAATTTTATATATTAAACATTTTCTGAACTACACACTATATATTATATTTTATTTTATATATATTTATATATTATATGTTTTTGGTGCTGGAGATTTTATTTATATGTATATATATATATTTATTATATTTTATTTTTTGGTACTGGAGATTGAATACAGGGACATTCTACCTCCAAGCTATATCTCCAGCCCTTTTTATTTTTAACTTTGGAAAAGGGTCCCAGTCAGTTGCTGAGGCTAGCCTCAACCCTGTGATCCTCCTATCTCAGCCTCCCAAGTACTGGTATTACAGGCATGCACCAATGGATCTGGCTCAGAACGATGTATTTTTTAATATTCCTTGAGCTTTCCTCTTTGACCTGTGGATTATTTTTTAATATGTTATTTAATTTCCAAATGTTTGAAGATTTTACTTTTATCTTTATGCTATTGCTATCCAGTTTTAATTCTGTTATTCTTAGAGAATATATTTTGTATGATAACAATTTTTAAAAATTTGTTAAAAAAATTTTTTATGACCTAGGATATAATCTCAGTTGGTGATTGCTCCATGTGCCCTTGGAAAGAATACATACTCTTCTTTTATTGGGCGAAGTGTTCCATAAATTTGAGTTAAATCACCCAGTTGATAGAGTTGTTTTTCTGTATCATTTCTGATTTTCCTGTTTGTTCTATTGAAGACTGAGAGTAGTTGAGGTTGTCACATATAATTATGGATTTGTCTTTCTTTTCTGCTAGTCTTCACTTCCTATATTTTGGAGCTCCATTCATGGTCCACACTCATGTAAGAATGCTGTGTCTTCTTGGTGAATTGATGCTTTTGTTATTGTGTGGTATCCCTGCTTTTTTTTCTTTTTTAGCGTTTTTTTTTCTTCAGCATTTGCCTGGTGTACTTTTCTCCATCCTTTTGCCATTAATTTGCTTATAGCTTTTCTTTTTCAATTGTTTCTGACAATCTCTGTCTTTCAATTTACATGTTTAGAATATGTACATATAATGTAGTTATTTGTGTATTTGGATTTGGATCTATCATTTTATTATTGGGTTTCTGTTCATTTTTTTTCTTTGCTTTTCTGTTTCTCCTTTACTGCCTTTCTTTGGATTATATGATTTATTTTAGCATTCCATTCTAATTTATCTATTTCATGTTTGACTATTTCTCTTTTTTGTAGCTTATGTAGTACTTGCTTGATTTATAATATAAATATTTAACTTCTTACAGGCTATTTAGACTCAATTTTTTACCACTTCAATTAGAATGAAGAAAGATTACCACCATATGAGTACTTTTATTTCCCCAATTTATGTTGTAGTTATCCTGTGTATTTCATCAATGTACACTGAAAAAAATTCTCAATATGATAATTTTTTTTTCACCTATCAAATGTACTTTAAAGAACTCGAGAAGTTTCATTTACCCAAATATCTACCATTTTGTTGCTTTGAATTTGTTCCATGCATTCTAAATTTTCCTTTGGTATTATTTCCACTTGGTCTGAAAATTTTCCTTTAACAATTACTTTAAAGCAAATTTCTGGTAATAAATTCTCTTAGTTTTCTTTCATTTGAGAAAGCATTTATTTTATTTCTATTCTTGAAGGATGATTTTGCACTTGAAAATGAGGAGCCAATTGTTTCTGGCCCCATGATTTCAGAGGAGAAACTCACAGTTCTTTGAATTATTATTCCCACATAGTTATTGCATTGTTCTCTCTCAGGGCTGACAATTTTTTTTCTTTGTCTTTTATTTTTTCAGAAGTTTGATTATAATGTGTGTTGGCATGGACATTTTTTTTGTGTTTATCCTGCTTGAGGTTAACTGAATCTCTTTAATCTATAAATTTATGACTTTCACCAACATTAGACATTTTTAGCCATGATTTCCTCAGATATTCTTCATGCACCATTATTTTTCTCTTTTCTTGTGGAACTCCAATTATACAGATATTAGATCTTTTGGCATTTTTCTCTAGGTCCTCTTTCCAGTCATCTCCCTTCTACTATTTAGCATATCCAGTGAGTATCCTGCCAAGTCTTATACTTATCCCAGATTCTATAATTTCAAAAGTATTTTTTGTTAATAGTTGCATTATTACAAGCTGCCAGTCAGTTAGGTCAATGGGAAATATAAGTTAGTTTTATGTATGAATGTGGTAGCTTATAAATATGCTCACAAACTTTTTAATGCTCTTAAGGTTCACTTTAACTACCCTCCCCTTGAATATTGTCCAGTGTTATATTATTTACTTGCATCTAACAAGCAGAATGCATTGAAAAATGATGCCATGTAACTCCCAAGGTCACGCCAATAAAGGTAATACAGCTTCCTTGTGGCTCTTTCTTGAGAGAAACTCACCCTTGGAAATTAGTCACCATGCTGTGAGGGCACAGGTAGGCAGCACATATAGATGTTTTAGCTGACATCCACAGCCAGGATTCCAGGTGATCTCTATCAACCACTAGACACATAAATGAACAGGACTCCAGGAAGTCTCCACCACCAACCAACAGACACATAAATGAACAGGACTCCAGGAGATCTCCACCATCAACCATCAGACACATAAAGCGAACAAGACTTCAGAGATTTCTAGCTCCCGCACAGCTGTCCCAGCAGAGCCCTGCTCAGGTTGTTGATATTAAGTAAAATATTTGTTGATATGGTTATATGTCTATATATCTAGGAGTGTTTTTTCCATCAATAGGTAAATGGAATATATTTTGTCATTTGATACCCTGAAGTACTTGTTGGAAGTGCTGCTGTAACAAAAATCCTAAAACATGTGGACCTTGCTTTAGGAATTCATGGAGAATGCTAATGAAAGCCTCACCTCTTAAAGAGACTGTTTAATAGATGCCTGATGGCCCATGGGTCTGTCAATGAGGACTTAAATTGAGGAAAACATGTTGGAGGAAAGGGGATGTTTGTTATGTCATGACAGGAAATTTAACACACTGTATTCCGTAGTAACATGAAAAATAGGAATATGCCTAATAAGTTGTATGATAAGCTAACAAAAATTTCAGGCACAGTATCAAAAAGATACCACCTTGTTTTTTCTAGCTATGTATAGTCAAATGTGAGGGGAAAGAAATAAACTAAAGAAAAAATATTACATATAAAGGGAGTATGAGTTACTGCTCTGTTTTGATTTGGGGTACTGCAGATTGAACCCAAGGACATTCTACCTCCGAGCTATGCCCCAAGCCCATTTTATTTTTTATTTTGAAACAGGGTCTCACTGAGGTTCTCACTAAGTTGCTGAGGCTGGCTTCAAACCAGTGATTCTCCTGTCTCAGCCAACCAAGTACTGGGATTACAGGTGTGTGCCACCATGCCCAGCTATGAGTTGCTATTTTGAAGATAAAATTATTTCTTTTTTGTGTGTGCTTGTGGTACTGGGGGTGGAACCCAGGGGCATTCTACCTCTGGTCTACACTTCCAGCCCTATTTTATTTTTTATTTTGAAACACGGTCTCACTAAGTTGATAAGAGCCTCACTAAGTTGTTGAGGCTGTCCTTGAACCTGCGATCCTCCTGTCTCATCCTGCCAAGTACTGGGATTATAGGCATGCGCCACCACGCCCAGCTCGAAAATAAAATTATTTCTAATTCCAAGACACTCCAGGTGGCAAATAATATGTAAGTTTAAAAATAGGTTCCAGGCAGAGATCAACATCAGAACAGTGTAAGGAAAATATAGTCTAAGATGAAACCAAGGATATAATTGTACTACCCTTTGTTACTATCTTAGAAAGTTTTAGCATCGTCCTCCAAACAGAAGTTTCTATAAGGGTCTTAAATTGTGACTTGTAGCTAAATAGAGCTCTTAAAACAAAACAAACCAAAACAAAACAAAACCAAGAACATTTTCCCAAGTAGCCTAACAAGAAATCCAAAGTAGGAAAGAACTGTATCATGGTAACATGAGTCAATAACAATTTATTGTGTTCTTGAAAATTGCTGAGAATAGTTTTTAAGTGTGTTCTCAGCACACACACACACACACACACACACAAATGGTAAGTGGATGTGAGGTAATGTGCATGTAAAATAGCTTGATTTAGCCCATTTTGGAATGTATACATACATCAAAACACCATGTTGTAAACCAAAAGTAAATATACGGTTTTTACTTGTTAATTAAAATATTCTTAATTAGAGTAGAATAGAGAGTATCTCTATGGGACTGGTGGGTGTGGAGTTATACCGCCACACCTCCATTTGATGTTCATTACATCAAATGAAGTGAATCCCAATAAAATTAATAGGAAAACCACCAAATTTTAAGAGAGTTATACTACTAGACAAATTGAACTAAAGGGACAAAGACCATGCAGAATGGGGAAAAAAGGTTTCTAGACTCATTGAACCATTATTGTCAGGAAGAATACTGAGGAAACTACTCAGATGCAAATACTGGCCTCTTACAATGGAAGCAGAAGGAAGAGAAAGGATGGAGAGTCCAGAGGACGGAGCTGGGGGTTTTAGAGAACAATTCCCAGGCAACAGAAATGAACCCTAATCAAGAAACTTCCAACATGTAGCTAAATATATGTCAGAATTGCTATTGATGATGGACTCCCACTTCCCCAACTTTTGAATGTGTCTGTAGAAGTTATCCTATGCCTATATCATATATACTGAAGGTATTTGGGTTCAAAGATAAATGTGTCTTTTTAGTTTGAGGAGATGTAGTTAAGGAATTGCTTTTGAGGAGCTCGTCCACAGCTGGACCTAACTTGGATGTCAGGATTCTTGACTTGACTATGGCCCTGATGTCATGATATATGAAACTTCCAAGGTCTTGGAAGGCAATAAGTATATTTTACATGTAGGAGGGATATAATTTTTTTTTTTGCGGTACTGGAGATTGAACCCAGGGGCATTCTACCTCCGAGCTACACCCCCAGTCCTATTTTTTTATTCTTTTCTTTTGAAACAAGGTCTCACTAAGTTGCAGAGGGCCTCACTAAGTAGCTGAGGCTAGCTGCGAACCTGCGATCCTCCTATCTCAGCCTCCCATGGACTGGGATTACAAGCGTGTGTGACCACACCTGGCTGATATAAATAATTTTTGACCAAAGGGAAAACTTGTATTTTTAAAACCTGTCTGCAGGTTTTTTTGACACTCATTCAATTAGAAGGTGGAGCCTATCTCCACTTCCATTCAATGAAGATCAACCTTAATGACTCACTTCTAATAAGTAGAGTGGTGAACTAATGTGTGTGGTTTCTGAGGCTAGATTTGGAAAAGGCAATGCAACTTCTGCCTGGCTCACTTGCTTGGGGTGTTTGCTTTTGGATCCAACCACCATTTTGCAAGGAAGTTCAGAACACATGGAGATGTTATTTGTAGATATTCCAACCAACAGCCCAGTTATAGTCCCAGATAATAACATCAACTTGATGTTATTCTGATACTTGACTCGAATTTTTGGATTACTCCATCTCCTAGACTTCAAGCTAACCCAGCAGATGCTGAGTGAAGGCAAAGAAAAGTTATCTTTTCCAAGCCATGTCAAGTCTCAGATTCCTGAGAAATATAAATGTTGCTATTATTTTCAGCCACTGAGTTTTGGAAAGGTTTGTCATATAGCAAAAGACATCTAGAATCTTGTAAAATCAAAGCTTAGCATTCCTGTTACAGCTGAGCACTGCTGTCTTTTTTCTTGTTATAAAAGTGTTATAACTTATTATATGACCTATTATACACCTATTTATTTTATTATTTGGTAATTTAAAAGATTTATTAGTTTGATGTATTGAGAGCTATTTTGAATTCTCTCTTTTGAAGAATGATTTCATACTATGTATAGCAGGAAGAACAAAATAGGTATTTGGCAAGCAGATAAGTAGACTTTTAGAGACAGGATTAATCAGGTTTTTTTCTTTTTGTTTGATTTTTACTTTTTTGGATGCCTTGAACCCTTTGGCAGACTGATAAAACCCATGGCATTCTTTCCATTGTTCATCTATTTTGCTCCAAGGACAATATGGTCTATTGACCATCCCCACAGACTCTACAAATCCAGGCAACCTAGCTGCCTCTGTGGCCTTGCTTCCCCTTATGGTAATGGCATCTATCTTACTTTTGACAGTCAAGTGCTACCATCTCTCCTCTGCCATGATGCAATTCTACCACTCCCGCTGACACCAGGGATTCTAATTCCAAGGTGGCACCTTCCGCTGTATCTCTGGGCTACAAAGGAGAATAGTCACCTTTGAGCTTCTCAGTGATGCCTGTGTCTTCCCTTCCCAAGGAACACAGTCAGGTGGTAAGTTCTCCTATCTCATATAATTAATTCATTTAGAGATGCCTATTTCCCTAATCCTTTTGTTCCCTCCATCAAGTCCTGAACACAGTCTTTCATCTCTGTCTCATTTACTGTACTACAGTGTCATGTTGAAGCTGAAAGGAGCCATTGTAGCAACATGTGATAACTGGCTCCAGGTGTCTTTGCCAGGACACTAAATTCTGAGACAGTACATTCATGTGAACAAACTCCCCTTCAGCCAGGCTTCTATCATGTTCCCTGCCCTCAGGCCCATTACTCTCAAGTTTCACTTCAAGTTCTTGCCGGTACGTATGAACCAAAACTTGCAAATCTTTTGGTAAGTTCTTTCCTCCTGTAGCATAGGCTATACTGATGTCTTTGGTTATTGACCTGCAGTCAGTGAAAGGAGGTGGGGGCAGATCCTAAAGAACACAAGCATTATTTCACAAGCATCTATACTACATGGTCTCCTGGCAATAGGAGCCTGCGTCTCTAGCAAAAGGTGGAGACTACTTACTTTTGATGAATGATGCTAGGTGTCCAGAGGAACATGGTTATTCACGGTTCTCTTTCATATCTATGTATTCCTTCTTTTTTGTATTTTTGGTACTAGGGGTTGAACCCAGGGACATTCTACCTCCAAGTTACATCCCCAGACTTTTTTATTTCTTATTTTGAAACAGGGTCTCACTAATTTTCTCAGGGTCTCACTAAGTTGCTGGGGCCACTCCTATCTCAGCCTCCCACGTACTGGGATCACAGGCATGTGTCACCCACCTCGCCTGGCTCATAGTCCATTCTTTTAGTGACATTTGCCCCACATCTCATTCCAATACTAGAGACATTACATGTGCCAATGTTTTGCCTTTTACCTTTACCACATCCCAGTATACCATCCATGAGCATCTTAGTCATTGCGATGCCACATCATACTAGTAATCAGCCTCTCTCCACACACATGCAATGTGTGACAATTGCTATCTGACTCTTCAGTAATTCCATTTGAAAATCTCATACTGAGGTGCTTTTTCTAGAGCCTCGTCCCGTACCACCCCTTAAATTGGTTTGCAGGAAAGCAGAAGCTGACATAATGACTTGGTGCAAGTAGTTGATTTGGGGATAACCCAGGAAACAGAAGTGAGAGAGTGGAGAGAATGAGACAGGAGAGAGAGAGAGAGAAAAGCCAATAAATGGTAGAGTATTGAATTGGTTGTGGCTGAAAACAATTATCACTCAATTCAACTTGTGAACTCTGAAGAGGCTTATAGAGTATGTCTTGGAATTGTCTTGCTAAAGAATTGGAGACTGGCCTATTTGCATAAACACTCTTGTTGTTTAAGTGTTGTTCTTATGGTTTTTGGCCCTTCTGCACTTATGAATCTACTGAATGACCTTCCAAGACTTTGGAGAAAGCTCTAAGGCAGAAATCAGAATGATGGAGACACACTGATAATACACATGGAATTGCTCACCTCGGCCACACTGAAATCAGATGGATTGAATGGGAAGTGGCTTTGGGCATCACAGCATCCCTATACCTACATTTATAATTGAAAGATATGTTAGATTTTACTTAGAAAGTTAGTATGAAATTCATTTTCACTCCAAACTAACAGAACTTCTGGCAGCTCATGAACCCCATGCTAAGAGCCCCTGGCCTAGAAACTCAGTGTCTGTGTCTTCTTTCTAGGCCTTTAGAAGTCTCACTCTCCAACTAAGTGGGTCATGAGACTGGGTTCTAAATAATGGCAAGGGGATGGGAGTAAAATATACCACTTCCAATCCTAGCTGCTAAAATTTCCAACACTGTGTTTTTCAGCCAAGAGAGAATTCAGCATGAAGATGTTGGGGTCAGATGATGGAAGAATCTTGAATCCTTGAGTCATGACTTGTGTGGAAGAAATGGGAAAGTTGTTGGAATCAAAATGGAGTCACTTATGTCATCTCTAATAAAAATAAACAGAGTCAGGTGGTTATAAAGGAGTGGTTCTTATGCATGACCACCTGATAAGTAACCATCACAAAAGACTCTGCAGACTAAACTTGCACGAAGGCCACCACAACCTTATACAAAAAGTACTTTTTCAAGGGCATCTGCCCAACTGTCTGTTCAACCTAGGATTGAGGCTGCTCTTGTTGTTAATCACTGTGGCCAGTGATTGTCGTTTCAGTATATCTGATGTAATCCTCCTCATTTTTGTCTTCAAAAACTTCCCCTTGTCTCAGCCTCTTCTGAATATGCCTATTGTTTGCTATGGTACTCTGCTATTCTCATCGCGGTGCTCTGCTTTTTCTAAATATCTTCAGTTTTTGGAGAATAGCTCTGTTTTAGAGAGTGGTCCATGGTAGTTACCCAGTTCTAATCATACAGTGGCCTGAAATAAGGCGTGTGTGTGTGTGTGTGTGTGTGTAAATCCATGGATATTTTGGTTGTTTTATTTTGGCAATTAGTATTAATTTATTGGGCTAATAAAGTCAATGTGGTATTGTACCTACAAACAATAGTTTTACTTCACTTTGGCCATTGAAGAAATGATTGCTTATCACCTCTTTATCTTATAGACATGTGATGAGAATTGGCAGAATCATGTTTGTGGTTTGCTTTTAGCCCTTTAAGGAGTAGGAAGAGGTCAGTTTGAAGCAGTGGTATGATTATTTTTAGATAACTGGGTCCCTTCTTCCTCGTTAGGGAGAATCGTCCATTGTGCTCGTGCGTGTGTTGAACACAACTTAACCAAGAAGCCCTCCCTCTTAGTCCCCAGATAATAAACATGAGAGGAAGAAGCAGCATGAACTGTTTGCTTTCTCTTTTATCACGACTGGCTGAGAAAATATCCTGGATATAATAAATGCGAATCAATGTAAGACAAGCAGATTGTTGCTCAGATTTTAGATGCGTATGAAGAAGCTTGCCTAGTGTTTAATAATGTCTTATCATTTTTAAACAAGCATAAGGATGATATCTATTCATTGTCAGAGAAGGACAGTGACAACGAAGTAAGAACACTCCCTCTTGTGGTTCTTGAGAAAAATAATTCCTCTGTGAGAGCAAACTGAGAAAATAGAAACAGTGATTCCAGGATGACACCAATGGATAATTACAGCTCATCCCTCTCACTCCACCTGGTTTTATGAACCTAAGTACCATGTTGGGCTTTGTTGATGGGGATCCTCTGCAGACTGTATGTGAGCTTGTACTGCTAACCTCAGGAAAAAAAACTGAGAAGGTGATGAGAGAAAAGCATGCTTCCATCTGAACCAGAAAAAGTCCATTTTCCTCTTGAATTTTTTTCCCTTGAAGGGTAAAAGAAAAATAGTAATTGTCTTTAAGTTTCCTCTTTCTTTAAGTTGCCACTGGTTGCCATTGTGGTCTTTTATTTGCTCTTAGAGATCTTGTGACTTAAGAAGAGTGAATTTGGTGTTCAGACACGAACTCCTCTATATTACATCCCTTGTCATTATTTTGTGTGGGGTTTTAAGATATTTCTCTGATACACGTTTCCTCCCTTTTTCTATTTGGAATATTACTTAGAAGCTTTGTTTTTCTCAATGGATAGTTGGCTGCAAATACTGGAAATAGGAATTTACTCATATCTTAAGAAGGAAAGTAGGATGGCGTCGCAATGGGAAGACAACACATATCTGATGTCAGCAATGGCTCTATGTGAAATTGTGATTTGTTTCCTCATAATTGATGTCCGCTGCCTTCCGCTTCTAATGTTTCGCCATTAGAAAGGCGATAGCCTCCCGTTCTGAGGAGGGCTGACATCTGCGTGGGAAATCAATATGTCTCTATGTATCTGTCTTTCTTTCTCCTGTTCTCTAGTTAGGATGTACATATTGTTCTGGTTTGCCCAGAAAAGTCCTGGTGTGGGTTGCTGTCTCAGTATCCCATTTGGATTAGAATTTGTTCCTTTTTCATCTTTTTTCAATGAATATTTTAACAATTTTAATTTCATCAGTCATAAAATACAGCTTTAAGGACATTGGAGGCAATTTTATGAAGAGGTTTAAATATTACATTGAAAAAATCACATTCTTTAGAAAAATATCTGTGACATGATATTAGAAGCAAATCTAAAAAGTACATGAAGATGTACCAAGAATAAGTATTCTACTTTTGTAGAATAATGTTCAACCCATCAATATAAATGTCTTTTAATTTCTTGTTCTAATTTTATATGTTGTTTTAAGAAAAATTTTTACTTTGGAAAAGAGTTCCAGTAGGATTGTTTTACTTGCATACTGATGTAATTCAAACAATTCTACTTTCTGGTTAATAAATACATACTTTAAACATACATGATTATTTTAAGTATTCCTTGCATTCTCAACAGTATCCACGTTGGGATATCAGTATTATGGCTACCCTCATTCTTCTGCAGTTCCCCATCTGATTTAATGAAATCTTATCCATCACCATTACTTGCCTACAGAGCCCCACCAAAAACCTTGTCTTCCACTGCACTTAACTTGCTGGTACGCCTGGATCCCCAGTGGGGGACTCCAAGGAACTTTAGAAGGAGAGTATTGTGTCTGGGGGCATAGCTCAATGATAGAGCACTTGCCTATTATATACAAGGCCTTGGTTTTGATCCTTAGAGTGGCAGAGAGAGAGAGAGAGAGAGAGAGAGAGAATGAATGAATCCGTTGACAACTCATGCAATAATTCCTATGAAATACTTCTCTGGAGAAAAGGCTGAGGGCTATTCCTCTATTGCTGCACCAGGATCCTTCAGTTGGACTTTCCCTGACAGTGGAAAAAAAATATAAGGAGGTGCCTATGGTCTCCTAAGATTTTGGCTGTTGAGAAGAGTGAATCCCAATGCCTGCTGAGCACCAGGAGAAATGAGAAAGGAAGTTGAACCAAAGCAAAGCCATGCCTAACATGTAGCCCCTAAGCCAAGAAAACAGGTGAGAAACAGAAGAGCAGAGGGACTCACCCGCTGTGGACAAGTGGTCCTCCAGCATGCCACCAAATCATCTGCCTGGTGGACTATGATTAGAAGTGGTCACTAACCATCCCACAAGTGGGAACTTTGTCCCACTGGAATAAACTCTGAGTGCCTAAACCTGTGGGGCTTCTCAATGGGCAGAATTATCAAAGCACTAATGGAACAATCAGTAGGTAAAATTTATTTGGTAGTTCTCTAAAGTCAGAATATTCTTCATATTGGTGGTAGATATTTCTTCACAGTGATAGGAAAATCTAAAGTGGAAGGATACAAAACCAGACATTGATGGGGATGCTTGGTGGCCACAAGCTATTTATCTCTGTAGTAACTTCTTCAACACTTGCTTAAAATTCAGAAGGTGAGAAGAAATGAAATACTCCCCGTTTCCATATCTACTCAAATTGAAAAGCGAGATCAAGTCGCTTTTGGCTTTTCTGCTTCATCAGCAGCTTTGTTCTCCCTGACCTTACCTCATGTCCTGGTTTTCCTGACATCTGAAGAGTGGGTTCCTGATTGTGCAGGACTGAGCACTAGGTGTCATAAATGAGAGCCCATTAGGACTCCATATCCTGCTAGGTCAGTGGAAAATAAACAACGAAAGCAATGGAACTTTAATATTGTTTTAAACATAAAACTACCCTACTCCATCTTCCTGCTGGGCAAAGGGAAGGAATTGCTGCAGTCCTGGTACTAACACTACTTTTCTGTAGTTTCCTTGGTAGCAGCATCAGAAATCTGCAAAGGCGATTACGTGCATCACTGATTATGCAGCTTTTAGCCACATGAAAAGAGCCATGGTTACTCGCCTTTCATCCAGTCTCAATACATTTCTTTACTTTGGCAATTCAAGCATTGGGTGTCAAGACCTTTGAGGCCTTTAGGATGTTCTGCTTTATTTCCCTGGTCCTCACTAGTATTTAAGTCAGCTTCTAGGCCCAAGTATAGCTGATGTGGCTTGTAAAACTGCAGCCAAGGGGTGACCTACAAGGGGACAATTTTCTCTGACACATGTGGGACTCACATCCAAGCTTACTTAGTTGTTGACACCTGACTGGCTGTTGGACAGAGGGCCTCAGTTCCCCACTGACTCTTGGTCAGAGGCTGCATCAGTTCCTTACTATGTGGAGTTCTCTAGCATGGTACCTTACTTCATTAAAGCATGCAGGCTGAGAAATCAACAGAGAGAGTCAACTAGCAAGATGAAGACCCCAAACTTTTGTAACTTAATCATAGGAGTGATATACTCTCAATGCTTCCGTATTGCATTGTTTCCATTGAGAAGGAGTAGAGATTACACAAGAAAGTGAATGCCAGGAGATAGGAACCACCATCAGGGCTATCTTAGAGGCTGCCCACCCCAGAGTACCAAGAAAAGGAACTCTACTGTGGACTGTGACCAAAACTTCCAGGCCTAATGTGGCTTACTAATATGCTTTGTGTTATTCCATAATCATAGTCCATATATTCTCTTCACACTTTGCAAGTTATTATTCACACTAGAAGGATTCTCAACTCCTATGTGGACATAGCCAAGGAAAGACCCTAAGATGGGGGACCCAACTAGCCATGCACAGATTCCTGACCCACAGAGACCGAGATAATAAATATGTGTTGCTCTACGCTACTAAGTTTTAGGTAATTTATTGCACAGAAAGAACTAACTGCCTCCCGTTCCCCAGCCCCAATTCATTTCATCCCCTAAATCCATTACGATGAGGCTTGAGCCCAAAGTGAGGTATATTACCCAACAGGTATAATAAGAATGTGTTTAAAGATCAAGAAAATAGGAATATTTTAGGGGGATAATTAAAAAGTTCTTATTTGAAAAAATAACAAATAAAAAAATCACTGGGGTAGTCATTATGAAAAAATCAGAATTTTGTTGAAATTCTTCAGATTTAACATTTTATGATTAAATATTGTTTATGTTTGCAATTCCACACAAGGGCACCATAATCTTTTTAATACCTAGGGCCTCTTAAAGTCTTACTTTGATTTTGGGATCAGGAATACTGGAAAGCAGCACAGAAATAAACTTAAAAGTCCTACACCCCCAACCTTATTTTATTTTTTATTTGGAAATAGGGTCTCACTAAGTTTCTGAGGCTGGCTTCAAAGCTGTAGCCCTCCTGTCTCAGCCTCCCAAGCACTGGGGTTCCAGGCATGTGCCACCATGCCCAGACTACTATACAGCTTTCAGAACTTTACCTGCTCAGGAAAGTTGGAAACCCAAGCTTTTTAGAGAAGTCCCAAAAGTCAAACATTTCTATTTCAGACTCCTGGTACTTGGTAATACATTTCTCTCAAAATTTTAGTAGCTTCCTACCTATTTATTTTGAAGCATTTCCATGTGCCTACCAAATTCAAAGGTTTTTCCTAGATACAGTTCTCAAGTGTGTTTTTTTTTTTTTTTTTGGTGTTTCAACCCCATGTCTCACCCACTCAGTTTAATGGTGGTGCTCTCAGGCTAGAGTGGGAAAAGCACACTTTAGGTCTGATCTTTGCTGGAAGGCTGAGTCATTCTATTCAATAGGGCACTAGGCTTCACAGCTCTTTTTAAATCTAATTTTCTATGATTTGGAGTACAAAAATAGTTGATTTCTTTTTCATCAAGCAAACCCTTAGATTTCTGTACTTTCCTTATTCCTTTTAATTTTCTTCTTTCAAACTGATCAGTCCTTCCCTGAGCTCATTGCTCATTTCTTTCTTGCAATGCCTTGCTATAGCAGTCAGTAACAACCAACAAACACCATTGATTCTCTCTTCCCCTGAATCTACATGGTAAGTAGGTACGTAGTGTGCCTTCACTTTGTAGTAGGTGACAGTTTTGCCAGATATGATGTTGCTATATAACATGACTCTCCAGCACTTCACTGTTATAGCTGTGTTCTCGTTCCCCACTATCCAACTCCTGAGCTGGTAACACATCTTTCATGTTTTCCTTATAGCCATATTTTGCTTTGACTTATCAATTACTTTGGCAGAGTAAATGATACTGCTATAACAAACAACACCCAAACAAAATCTCAGTGGTTTATTATAGTATAAGTTTATTTTCCACCTGGACAGAGTGAATTATAGATGCTCTTGAACAATTATAGATGTTCTTGGACATTCTCTTCCAAATGTTGACCCAAGGGCATAGGCTTCCTATTGGTATCTCCACCATCTTCAATATGTGGCCTCCAGGATTACCTTGAGAGAGGAAAAGAAATTGCTTAGACTGTGTGAGATGCATCATTTCTGCTTATGTTTCATTAGAGGCAGGTAACATGAACCACATAGATTCATGGCAGCTGGGAAATGTAGTTTAGCTGTTGGCCCAGAAATAATGAACAAGTTTGGTAAACATTTACTTGGCCATATTATTTCAGAACAGTATAACGAATGGAGGCCATGAAGACATAAACAATACAAAAAAGGTATGGTTTTACCTTAAAAATAAAGTGACTGATGCTCAAAGAAGCTAAGAAAATCACCTATGGCCATAAATTCAAAAAGGGCACAATTAAACGCCAATATGAATATATTTGACTTCAAGTTCCAGCACTTACCATTGCATCCCAAAGCTCTCTTTGTAGTTTCCAGAAATCACATTTCTGAAAGCACTATTTATATTTTTATCTATGGTTAACACAAGCTAAGATTTAAGTGATTTGGGTTATCTCATTTTACCCAAATTATAATATTCACATATATTTTGGAAACCATGGCAAAGTATAAAAATGGAAAGGATTTATATATACTTATTTGCCAATAATTTAGATTTGAACTTTCTACTTGTGAAAATTCATTTTATTATATTAATTATTTGCAGACAGAAAAATCACCTCTTCATTTATTCCCTGTATCCATCTATTTTTATTTTTTTCTGACTTGAGACCATGTAGTTAAAAACAGAATCATATAGGAGATTCTATAATTTTTCCTGTGTTGAGCATAAACATATGACTTGCTTCTTGTTCAGAATCATTTTTTAGTTTTCTTTTTTTGGGGGGGAATAATATAAACCTGAATGGTGTCTCTCCTTTTATTCATCATTTATCCCATCTTGAGACTCATAAAAGGGAAATAAAATCCTGAAATTAAATTCCCCATTGCCTTTGTTGGTTCATTTTATCAACTGTCTGTTGAATGGTTGGTTTAATGGAATAACTCCCTAAAAACATATAATACATTGACCAACCTATTTGGCTTTCTACATTTTTTTCTCAGAAGTCAATATACAAGACAGAGTTTTTCTTGTTGTTAAACAATGAACAAAATCATGTAGATCTCAGACTTCAAAAAAATAAATCAAAATGTACTAGGTAGCTTGGATCTAGTACCAGGTCCTGGTTTTTGCAGTTACTTTCTGCCAGTGGTGATTTTGCTTGGTATCAGTGACCAAAGTTGAAAAAAAATTAAAGCTTGGTTGGTGGCCTAGAACTTTCCCCCTTACATTTTTGTCTGGCTCCTTCACAATTCTGTCAGAGTTCACAGTTAGGCTATCTGTGTGTTTAGGACAAACTGGACAAAAAAACATGAAAGGAGAAGACAAGCTTATTTCTTCCCATAATGTGCATATGAGAATTCCTGCTTTGATTGTCCTATTGTCTGTTCTGTACTTAAAAAGGCTATTATTTATTTATTTTTACTTAATTCTGGACCCATGGACCTTGCAGATGGAACACTGACTGTCCTTTCTGGAAATGTGTTTGGTTAAATGATATTTGCCCTTCCCCAGCACAAAGACTCTGAGGCTTGTCCTTTGAGGAAGCACATAAACTAGAGAAGCATAAATCCCCATTTATCTCAAACTACAAGTCAGACATTTAGCTGCTCAGTGAGAAACATACTCTGTTTCCCAGAGAGCAGCAGCTCAATGTATTCAATGTTTTGATGGACACAAAGCTTGGGAATTCTGTATCTCAATAGTATATAAATATGGCAAGAGAACAGACTGTAGACTAAACTCTAGTTCAGTCACATTTGGGCATGCCCGTTGTACTGCTAAGACCAACTCCCCATCCTGAAAGACTGAAATTTTTCTTAGGAAGTATTTGTTCTAAGGCAAAAGGAGTTTGACCCTGTAACAAAGCCCTAGTTGTCCAGGGGTGTGTGTATGATTCTGAAAATAACATCAAAATTTGCATTTTTATCTGAATTGTAGTCAAGACACCATTGGATGTGAGTTTAAATTCTGTGGAGAGCAATGGGTCTGTACATAGACCTCCTAAGACCTGATTTTCTAAAAACGCCCAGGAATAAATGCACAAACAATGCTTTAGTGGAGTGGGATATGGAGTTGACAGAAGCTCTTCCCTACATGGTAATGGTGGTAGGTAGGATTCTTTTTTTTTAATTTATTAGTGAATTGCAATCATACATCTTGAAGGATTTCAGGGTGGTTGACATATACATGCACTCCTCAGTGAATTAGCCCACCCCCAATTCCCACCCTCCTTTACCTCCCCCTCCCTCCTTCCTTTTTAGCACAGTAGTTTACTTTGATATCTTTGTGTAAGTCCATCCTGTGCACCAGTTTGTTTCCCTCACCATTCCTCTTGCCTCTCCCAGTTAGTTCGCCTTCTTCACTCATCTGAGGTTTTCTCTTTGTCTGGAGTCCCTCCTGTGTGAGGTCGTGACTCATCCTCCCATGACCTCAGTACTGGGGTACTCTGGGGCAGGGCCAGAGGCTCACCTGCCCCGCGTCCCCAGCGCTGGGGTGAGGGGTTCTCTGGGGATGGCACCGAGGGATGCAGGGCATGATTCTAAAGATGCCCCTTCCCCCAAGATTTCTGGTCCCTGGTTAACTATTCAAACACTAATCAAGCTACTTCTTTGAAGAGGTTTTGCGGTGGTAATAAAAGCCCCAAGTTAGTTGGCCTTAAAGTATGATGATTCTTCAGGTGGGCCTAATCCGATCAGATGAGCCCTTTTAAGGCAGGAGCTTCTTGTAGGTAGGAACAGAAGAGTAAGTCAAAGCACAAGGGAGATTCGGTGCACTGTTGTTGGAAGGAGGATGGAGGGGCTTTGTGGCAAGGAATGCAGGGGCCTAGGAAGCTGAGAGGGGCCCTGCTGACAGCCAGCAAGTAAACATGGACATCAGTCCATATTTGGCCAACAACATGAATGAGTAGAATCTTTCTTAGGGCCTCCAGATAAAAGCTCAGCCCCGTGGACACCGGAATTTCAGCCTTGGGAAATCCTAAGCAGAGTTTGGTTGAACTACACCAAATTTTCCACCTACAGAAGTGTGAGATAATTAATTTGTGTTAAGTCACTAAAGTATGGTTATTTGCTGTGCAGCAATAGAAAGCTAATGCGGTAACACAGTAAGATGAGGCTTTGTATGTGGTGGGACCTGGGTCCTAGCTATGGTGTGAGGCCCCAGGATCCCAGAGACCTTTTGGTATGCAGTGGGTGCCTTGTGGGAGATGGAGCACAAGAAGAATAGACTTGGTGAGCGTTTGTGAAACATCCTCCTGGTACTCCCAGAAATTCTCCTGGGTGAAGGAGAAACAGTGAGATTTGGTTTATTTCTGATAATATGAGACACTACAATCCATAGGCTGATAAAGTCCGGGAAAACTGCCCACATTTCCATAAAATTCCAGGTTAGTTCAATTTTCTAGCATACACTTCATCCACCAAAAAAACAAACAAACAAACAGGTTTTTGTTTTGTTTTTTTCTGGTTTCCTCCTCTTCACTTCTAAACTCCCTTGCCTTATTCATGGCCCACCCTCTTTTCATAGATGCCAAGAGAAAGATTTAGTAAGTATATTCTTGGGGGATCAAGACAATAGAAAAAATATTTTTCTTTATTATTGTCTTTGCTACTGAGATAAAATAGAAACTTGTTCTTGAGAGATGATTTCTTTTAGTATAAAAGATGGGCTTTATCACAAATTTCATATTAAAAAAGTAAGAAAACATTTTATACTGGGGTTTTAAACAAGGGTACTTGGTAAAAGTATGGGAGAACACGGAATTTTCAAATTCGAAGCCAGGATATAGATTAGTGCTGAGATGATTGTACCATAATTGTACTGTAACTTTATAAAAGTATTGTTGGGAGACAATTCTCCACAGAACTCTTGCCTTCCTGCCCATTGTCCAAGCAGACACATGGACAGTTTTTATTTTGGATTATCTTTTCAAGTGTATTTCTGTGGCAAACTGCTTTGGAAGATAAAGGTAGTATCTCTGTCCAAGGTAAAGGGCAGATTTGTTTGCTGTCCAGAGTAATAAAGATAATGTCTCTTTCTAGGATAGAGAGTAGGCAGCCTGGCTGGCAGTCTCCTTTGAAAATTTAATGAATTTCTAAACTCGGGGTGTCTCACCAATGACACACACCCTGTGTGCACACGTTGGCTAACTTGTTCTCCTTTGTCTGAGACCTTCATGATTACAGCACAGAAAGTGCTGAATTCCAAGATACCTGTCAGTCTTGAGATAATGGGGAGAGTGATCACCCTAGCGAGCTGTGTCCACCTGAGATGCTCCGCATCATCCCTGTGGATTTGGGTGGGGGCTAGAAGGACCAAGGCAAACTGGGAGGTCATGTTGCCTGCAGTGGTGTGAGAAATCAAGGTTTTTAGCTCTGACTTGGAAGTCTCCTGTCTTGTCATAAGCTAGCATCCTTAAAGCTGTGGGAAGCTAACTTCTTGGGTAGCAGATAGAGAAAAATCTTGGCCATTTCACAGTTCTTTACAAATATAAGTCTAGGAATTACTAAAATTGTAATTGAAAAAGAAGTCTATTTTAGAGAGAAGAAATGGAGCACACCCATAAGCATTCTCTAAAGTTTTTCAAAGCTGTTCTATGGAATGGGTAAAAGCAATCCAACTTATGTGTGCAATTGGTAAGAACTTGTATTTCTAGTATCCTTTGCAATTTTTCCCTTTGATTGTATGTTATTTAGAAGTATATTGCTTGATTTCAAAACTAGGAGTTTTTCTAATAATCTTTATGTTACTGTCCTTTAATTCCACTCTGGTCAGAAAAAAATACTCTCTGATTTCAATTTTTTGAAATTTGTTAAGATTTGCTTTGGTTTCCTTTTGTAAATGTTTACATGCATTTGAAAAAAATGTTTGCAATGAAGTTATTGGCTGTAGTGTTATCTGTATATATCAATTAAGTTAAGGTGGCTGACTATGTCATATAAATAATTTTTTGGTCTGCTTTTCTGTCAGTTATTATAAGATTTCCAAGTATGATTGTGATATGTTTCTCTTCCCCTTATATATTATGTGATACAAAGTTAGCAATGTTTTATTTCCTTATACAGTGGATTCTTTTATCTTTCTGGAATGTTCCTCTGTTTCTAGTTTTACTTATCATAAAGTCTACTTTGCTTGGTCTTAAAGTGAATACTAGCTTTCTCTATTTTTTGGAACATTTGCACGGTATATATTTTCCCATTTCTTTTACCTGTAAGTTTTCTGTGTTCTTATATTTAAAGATTTTCTCTTTTGTTGTTGTTGTTTGTTGTTGTTTCATGGTACCAGGGATTGAACCCAGGGGATTTCTACCTCTGAGTTTCACCCCAACCCAATTTTATTTTCTATTTTGAAACAGGGTTTTACTAAGTTGCTGAGGTCCTCACATGGTTGCTTAGGCTGGTCTTCAATCTGTGATCCTCCTGTCTCAGCCTCGCAAGTACTGGGATAACAGGCATGGGCGAGTGCACCTGGCAAAAAATATCTCTTATAAACAACATATATTTGGAGGTTGGTTTTTTGTTTTGTTTTTTAATTCTGCCATCTTTGTCTTTTAATTGAAATATTTTGGTCCATTTACATCTCATATAACTACTGATATAGTTGGACTTAAGTCTACCAACATGCTATTTGTTTTCTATATGTCCTATTTGTTCTTGATCTTTTATTTTTCTTTCTTTAATTGTTTTAGGTTAATCAAATGTTGTTTATTCCATTTCCTTCTATTATCTTGTTAGTTAGACATCTTAAAAATTATTATTTTAGTACTTTTCATTTAATTGCAATATATACATCCATATCTCATTGTGATCTATCTCAAATTAGTAACTACCAAATACCGTCTAATACAAGAGCCCTCTACAGTTTAATTCCATTTACCGATCTGCCATGATTTGTGCTAGTGTTGTCTTATATTTTAACACCATGAGACATTAATATGGGCTGAAGGGAATTTGAATGTAGCTTTTGTATCCTTCTCTCAATTCCTTTCCTGTCTGAGATTTTGAGGCTCAATTCCAAGCCACTTTGCCAGCCCTGACCTCAGACCTCTTTTCCCTCAGTCCAATAAGACTGTCACTTTCAGTTTGAGCTATATTCTCCTTCACCGCAATTTGAAAAATGCCCTAAAAAAAAGCCATAACATGAATGTGGAGCTTACCATATGTGCTTCCTTTTTTTCAGGGACTGAGAATGTCCTGTCTGTACTGGTTTCTTGCCAGTGCCTTCAACCAGTTGATTTATATACATTATCCAGCTTTTATAGTTGTTTTTGGCAAGAGGGTTAGTTCAATACCAGTTACTTTATCATGCAAGGCCAAGATTGAAAGTCCCTTAGAACATTTTTATAAACAGAAATTTCCTGCCATCTAATATTTGGAACTCCAGTGGCACAGTTCATGTAAATGCATGATTATTTCCAAAATCATGTTTTTAAAATAATAAAGTGATTCCTTCACCTCCTCCAGTGTTGACTGAATATTATTTTTAGTATAATTATGAACTCATGTATTTAAACGTATTTGTTGTGCTTCCATCCATTGTAGGTATTCCTAATTTAGCTCAAAGGTTCCTATCATTAACCAGTAGTAGCCTCTTTTGGGGTGCCAGGGATTGAACCCAGGACTTCACACATGTTATGTAAGTGCTCCACCACTGAGCCACATCCCCAGCCCCAGTGGGAGCCTCCTTAAGTCAGTTTCTGAGTTAATGGCTGTCTTTGATTCCTTTTCTGTTATATGTATGGCAAGATAGTCCAGGCTTATCTCATATATTTTTTTTTCTCCCTGGATCTGGAATAAACCATTTATTGAAGGGATGCAAGGGAGAGTATGAAAGAGGGATCAAAGGTAAGTTGTGTTTTCAGAGCATTAAATGTCAGTGAAAGCAAGAAATTAAAGAAACTAACCAGAGGAAGAGTTGAAATAATAGGCAATTGTTCTGATGGCAATTCACAATTTCTACAGGGCAGAGAGAAAGATTAATGGAGGTAGGAAAAAGGGAGAGATTGAGTAAAGTGAATTGAGGAAAAGGAGGAAAGGAGGTAGAGAATGAAAGCCTGGTAAATACAGTTAAATACAGATTATGGGATGCCATTGTTTTGGAATGAGCCCCCAACAGGCCAGACTGAAAATCAAATTGAAGTCACTCAAACTAAAAATTCATGTCCCCAAAATGAAGCTAAATTATTTTCTGACCTGAGAAATCAGCAGAGAGAGATAACAGCCAAATTTCCCAAACAGGCCAGTTTCAATTGGCATGATAATGAAGTTTCCTCTGCTTTAATACTGACCCAAAAAGTAACCTGAAGTAACCTGATGTTAATGAATCAGTTACTTTTCTAATGCTGTGTCTCCTTGTCCATGCCTCACAAGGAAAATAACTTTGAAATGATCAATCCACTTTTTGTTCTTTGTTTCTGCTTTCTTTAGCCCTTCTGTCTATAAAACCAACCTCTTCTGCTCAACACATTGGAACTCTTATTCTAGTTTAAAGAATGGCATGTTGCCCAAATCTAGAGCTGCAAATAAAGCCAATTAAAATCTTTGAACTAAGTTTGCTGTAATTTTGTCTTTTGTCAAGACTAACATTTTAAATGAATTAGTATTTGTGTGATTTTGATTTTTTTTTGTCTGAAAACATTTCAGTTTATCGAAATTCACCATTAAACAATTCCTATGTCACTGGTAGTTGCATAGACCAAAGTATAGGAATTGACTGAGGATTTTTTGACCATGCCTTTGTTTTGGTCAAAGATTTACTGGAAAATATTTCTTTACAAAGCTCAGAAAACATGAACATCTCCTTCTTGTTATCTAAGTAGTCCTCTTAAATAGAGTAGTGGAAACAATTGTCAGTCACTGTAGAGAAAGAATGAGTAGAATGTACTCTAATTAATTTGTATACTTTATTAAGCAATAAATATCCTCCATTCACTATTATACTACAATTATTATCATTGTAATATATTTATTTAATCTTAATTTATTATTTAGAGTCTTAGGATATAAATTGTTGGTTAATATTCTCCATAAAAGTTCCTGGGATGGACAATATTGCCATTTACAGTGTAATCTTCCTGAGCAGGAGTTACTCTAATAGTAAAGTTCTGCTAATGAGAAAGTTGAGTAGTAAAGTTATGTTAATATTGATAATAAAATGTGGGTTAGATGTATTAATTTTCATTCTGATAGATGAAGCAATGTCCTTAACTTTGAGAACTTTATTGTCTAGTGGTAGAGACAGATAAATTAAAGAAAGTAGGATAAGAAATAATTGCTTTAAGAAAGCATACTTAGCAGCAAGAAATACTGTAGACTTCTGGGAGGCAATGGTCCTTGGGCCTTCTTGTTGAAGTTCACCCACACTGGAGCCATTTCAAACAGAGGGAAGAGCAAGCACAGGGGCGTGTAAGGGAGAAGGGTAGGGGACAGGGCTGTAATATGGCAGTGATTAATGGGCCTCTATACAATGATATGGAGTTCGCATTTTATCCTGTACAAGAAGGGGAGGGAAAAAAAAAACACTGGTTGATCATAGGTAAGAGCAAGAGAAATGTAGATAGTAGACTATACTCAGAAAAGTTTTATTAATTAGTATGAGAGATTAGGGGAAAGGACAAATTAAGTGTGCTTCTCAGGTTTCCAATTTTAATAACTTCCATTGATAGAGTTAGATTTTTTTTTTTTTTTTGCGGTACCGGGATTGAACCCAGGGGCATTCTATCTCCACGCTACACCCCTGGCCCTATTTTTTATACTTTATTTTGAAACCGGGTCTCACGAAGTTGCGGAGGGCCTCACTAAGTAGAGACAGAGAGACAGAGAGACAGAGAGACAGAGAGAGAGACAGGGAGATAGAGAGAGAGAGAGAGAGAGAGAGAGAGAGAGAGAGAGCTGAGGCTGTCCATGAACCCGGATCCTCCGGTCTCTGCCTCCCAAAGTACTGGGATTACAAGCGTGCTCCACCACGCCCAGCAAGAGTTAGATTTTTATTCAGCCATAAAGAACAACAAAATTGTCATTTGCAGGAAAATGGTTAGAACTAGAGAATATTATGCTGAGATCAACTAGTCTCAGAAAGTTAAGGGTTGAATGTTTTCTTTCATATGTGGAAGCTAGAGAGAAAATAGGAAATAAAAGGGACTTTAGATTATTGAAGAGAGAGACCAATAGAATAGTGGAAGGGGATAGGGGTAGGGAGGTGGGGAGGGGAAAAGAAAGAAATGATGAAAGAAACAATGTAAATTATGCTATACCCATGTATGAAGATATCATTACCAATCTACTATTTGTATGGGGAGGGGTAGGTAGTGGGGTGGGACCTGAAGGGAAACATACCAAGACCTGTGTGCATGTTTGTATGACTTTGAATCTCACTAATATGTATAATTACTATATACCAATAAAAGTATATAAAAATAATAGAGTTGGGATGGGATGGAAATGATCAGGCTTTGGAGAAATGCAAATATGACAAATCTGGTATTTATATAGAGAGACGTATACATTTATAGTTGTGTCTGAGTATATCTTTCATAGTATTTTTTAAGCCTTAGTGTTGGATAACCTCTGCATCTCACAGACAGCGAAATGTCTTCCCATGTTGTTATTAGGAAACACTTGTCTTACTGCCCTTTCGACTGTTTACTTGTTCTGTAAGTGTTCTTGTGTTTTTTGAATATTGTTATGTACTCAGTGGATATCTTTATAATGCGAAGACATACATAGGGCTACTTCTCAGAGACAATACTACTGTCTTCATGAAAATGTCGTCACTCCAAAATGGTCTACATTGAAAACTAGAAGGATATGCCTTTCTGTTTGCAGCTATGAAACAGACTCAGTGCTTGTCAGCTAACTTAGAGTTTAAGGGAGGCGTTAACAGAAAATCCTTGAGGAAACACAGGCAACATGAATGCAGACACACAGATGTTGAAATGGAAAGAATGTACAATTTAAGAGAGTGCTCACGTGCATTTTCGGCTGGCATGAGAATCTGCCAGATTAACTGTGCCTTCAATCATTTTGCCATTATTTCAGGTACAATCTTAAAATTGAAATGTTTATACCTCTGTAAGTACAATAATTGATAGGGGTAGGAATGTATTTGTGTTTACTTAATCAAGTTCCCTGTCTCTGTGGGAGGTAGAGCACAGTTACAATCCTGGGGCATCGCCTCAGCATTTCATTTGTCTCTTTCTGCGTCAGTGCAGGCCCTCATTACCTCACTCCAGACCCACTGAAACAGCCTCCTATCCATTATAATTGTCCCTATTTCCAGACTTCCTTCCTTCTGATCATTTCAAACAGTACTAGGAAGGACTCTGGAGGCCATTCATTGAGTCCTAACAACATGCATGTTCTCTGAGTCAGTTTGTATGGGTAGCCATACCTCTTGCTTTTGTTTTTAACTTCAATATGGGGTTAGCGTTTTTGGAATTTCTTTCCCAAAGGCTTGAATAAAGTCCAAATATTTAACCTTTCACATTCAAAGCCTTCTTTCTGTGATCTGGCTGCAGATTTGTTATCAGCTGCCCTTCCCTTCAGTCATCATGTTTATTGTTCACATTGCCATGAAGGCTAATCTGCAAGGGTAAAGCAATGGAAAGGTTTTGAAATGAATTGATGAAGGACTCATTTATGCATCATTCATTCATTTGATGACTTCTTCCTCCATCTCTGATGTCTAAGTTCTGTGTTTACTTTAAGGCTCAGGTCAAATACCACATCTTCCATAATTTCCCAGGCTCTTTCACACAGAAGAACCATTTGTTTTGAATTCCTGTGATATCATATTTATGTGTCTTTTGTGATTCTTACTTTCTTCTTGAGAATATTTTTTTATATCCCCTGTAAGCTCTAGAATTAGCTTCATATGATACTTAGTTTTGAATATTTTCTAGACTCTAGACTCATGGGACTTAGCACATAGTAAGTACTTAATACATGTTCCTTGGGCCCATTAATTAATAAAGTTGAAAAGGAACTTGGAGGTATGCTATGGTTTGAATGCTTGTTCCCTCCAAGACTTATGTTGAAATTTAACTGCCACTGTAACAACATTAAGAGGTGGGACCTTTAAAAAGTGATTAGGCCATGATGGTTCCACCTTTATAGGTGGGATTAGTGCTGTAATAAATGGGCAAGTTCGGCCCCCCCTTTGCTCTCTCTTGCCCTTTCTCTTGTCTTCTTTCTTGTGATGATTCAGCAAGAGGCCCACACCAGATGATGGCACCTTGATCCTGGGATTTTCCAACATCAAGAACTGTGAGAACTAAATTTCTGTCCATTATAAATTACCTAGTTTCAGTCATTCTGTTATAGTAGCACAAAAACAGACTAAGACAAGGTGATTGTGGAACAAATTCCTAAATCTCTAGAATAGGTTCTATCTATATACATTGGAATCTCTCTTTTTTGTAAATAGAAACTACTGAAAATAAAATCACAGCCAATTTTGGTATCATCATCCTAAAGACTAACAACTTCAACAATAATAACAGCCATACTTTATTGAAAACTGACTTTGTGCCAGGCAATCTAATTACTTTAAGTAAATTGTTAGAGGATCTTCAAAACTACCTTTTAAGGACTATTCCATTTAAATAATGAGCAAATTGAGGCTGAGGCTGAGACTTTTATTTCCTAAGAAACTGAACTGAGATCTAAATACTGATCTGACTCCAAAGCTGTCCCCACTATGCCATCCCTCTGTACTCTTTCAATTAGGAAATATTTCTGGTTAATTAGGTTAAATGTCTTATGTGATATTCACAGTGGACACAGACATGATCAAGAAGCCTGGGTATCTGCAATGGCACGCCTTATTCTCCCTAATAGAGATGTGATGGCTATATTGCTATCAAGGGAAGAAGGTAACTTTAGTAAAACATAAAAGTCTTAGAATTAAACTTCATACTGATCATGATTTTCTATAATAACTGAGTCTTACAACCTGGAATCCAGTGGTGAAAATGAATTCCGACTACGCTACCAGATGACAGTTTAAAGACCAGTATATTCTGAGAAATAAGAGATCCCAGTATTGCCTTCCTCTATGCTTCCTTATTAACCTCATTTCCCCTGCCTGCTCCACCTCCAGGCATCCCTGGGATATGCTAATTGCAATGTCTCTGGGATCAATGGAAGGTAAACTACACAGGTACAAAACAGATTAACTGCAAAATTGCCAGTTTTATTTCACAACATCCCAGACTTTTGTCCCCATGATTTTCTTTTAAAATATATATATAGTATAGCTAAGTCAATGAGCTTTTAATTTTGTATTGTGTAGTGGGTGTTCATTATCTTTTATATGAGGACAATAGAACATTGCCTCTCTTTCCTTCCGTTTCCCAGTTAACAGGTAAATAAGGGATGTTCTAGCTCTTATCTTCTTCCTGCACCTAAACTCAGTCTGTGAGTAAGAAGACTTTCTGTTTTTTCATGTCAGCTCTTCTTTTAATATATCCCAGTAGGGATAATTAATGAATAGAAATCACTCAGTTCTGGTATGATAACTTATATTTTGCATATTCATTATTTTAGCTAAAGATAACCATTTAAGAAAGGCAGACTGATAATATTTTCATTTTATAGATAAGGAGATAGGGTTTGTTTGTTTGTTTGTTTTTAATGTGAGAAAAAAAAGAATTTGTTATCCTGCTACAGAACCACCAACTTCAAGACTATGTTGTTTCAGCAGAGGACCAGGAAGTATGCTAGCTGAACTAGGGTTTCTACTTTCATTTTCTCTTGCACTTATCACTAAGTGTAGCACTAAGTCAAAAGCATGGCTTTAGGACTAGGACACCAGGAGAGCAAGTCTCAGCTCTGACACTCAGGAGCCATATGTTCTTGAGCAAGTTACTTGACTTATCTAAACCTCAACTGCCTATTTTAAAAAAGACAAAGATGATAATAGTTATGCCTATTTCATTAAAATAATGTTAGGAACCACTTGGTCTCCTGATGGTCATCATTATACTCACCTGTTCAAACTGAGTGAATACTCACTTTGAATGAATACTCATTCCTTCTTTCAACAAATGTTTGAGTGTCCACCATGTACAGTAAATTGTCCACATTGCTCAGTAAATAAGACACATGCATAGAGTGTACATAGCAGTGTCTAAGTTCATTCACCTATCAAAGTATACACAGCAGAATAAGACTATTCAGATGTCAAAAGATCAGGATTTTGATGAGGAGCAAAACTGGAAACTGACCATGAACTTCTAGTATGGGAGGAGGTAAACCATGCATGTACACTGCTGTCCTAGAAACCAAGCAAAGGAAGTGTTTCCAGATGGTGGCGGTGATAACTTGATTAAATGCCTCTGAGGGCTGAGTAGATGAGAGCCTGAGTATGAGACTTTGATCTTGGCAAGATGGACATGACTGGTGCATTCAAGTCTTTACCACTGTATCAGAATACCTGGAAATATATCCTTTAAACTAGCCTACCCATTGCTATTTTTTCTTTATACTTACCACAGAGTATAGCCTAATGTGCAGAGACAAACATTGGCCATTCTACCTTATTTTTCTTATATATAGCATTTTATAATGTTTTATTAAAACATAGGTATTGATGGTCTGATAGACTGTTCAATATTTTGAGAGATTCCAGCCATTTTAAGGAACTCATGTGCCACCGTATTTAGGCTTCTTTAGCATATGACACTTTTTTCCCATGCAAAACAAGATACGAACATCTTCTGACATTAGTTTAATTTATTTCTTACAAAGTAACCAGGAGACAAGCAACGAGTAGATCTCTCATTGGTTTGTGTTTTGGTCTTAAATATTAGTGTATGATGTGTTCCAGCATTTGATTTCTTGTTCCTGGAGAATGTTGAGAGATTTTGGAAGTGATATATGAGTTTGCTTTTAAGCTTTATTGTCAGAGCCAGCAGGGTGTCTAACTTTGGAAGAGAATCACCCTTATATCGAGACAAGAACACAAACACCCTTGAAGCTGTAAATGATATTTTAGTCTGATAAACCAATCGGTTTATCAAATTGTTAAGGTCAAAGAGAATCCTCTCAGAGTGATCTTAACACTTCTTTTAAAAAGGTTTTAAATTTTGCTTCCATTAAAAAATTATAAATGATATACAATAAAATATACGATTACAACATGTAGAATAGCATTTGCCTATAGTGTTTTCTCCTTGTTATTATAAGCACATGACATAAGAGAAATCTAATATGTTAATCTGAGGAAGAAAATTTAAGGACAATTTAGAGAACAGCTAGGATTTTTTAAATCTAAGTGTGAATTTTTGTAAGTGAATGAAATAGGATTTTGATTTTCAATAGAAGCCTTACTTTAAAGCTTCTTAATTAATATATAGAGATGTAGAGATGGGCTTTATTGGTTACATAGAACAGATCCTTTCAATATTTGGAAAGAAAAAATGCTATTTGCTTAGCATTTTGATTTGTAAAGACAGAACTTTTAAAACGAGTACCTTCATGATTTCTTTCCTTGGGGAAAGATCCTTACATGAGAACAGTTTTCCAAGCTAGTAGTTTTCTTAATCTGCTTTTGTAACTAAGTGTGATTATAACAAGCTTCTCACCCAGGGATGAGTTACTGGCCTCGGGTGGATGGACCATGGACAATTTAGGTCATTGCTTCATTAGGTGAGACAGAATATGTTCAGTTATTAGATCCACAAGAACATTTACACAGAACCTTTATTTAGAGCATCTGTGAGTGCTTGCCTATCCTTGAATGTCTGCCACAAGTCCATAGGGTGAAGGCTCTGAAGCTGTTTCCTTCAAGTAAAGATATTCACCAAAAAGAGAAACCACAGCTATCATGTTTAAAGATATATGAGCATATAGCAAAGGAATAGGGCTTCTAGTTCACAAACCATGCCATTTCTTCATGTAGATGGCCTTGGGGAATACTATTTTTTAAAAATATATGTAGTATCCAGAGTAGATAGGAAGAGCAGATCATTTGCTTCTTGCTGCTCATATTTGCTAAGACTCCTTATGAAGATTTTCCCTGGGCACATGAATCAGTTTAATAATGATTGCTGCCAGTTGGTGGCTAGACATCAGACTGCCAGCCTACTCAACAGTGTTGCCATCTGCTATTTGGATTCACAGTGTGTTGCTGCTATGCACCACCTCATTAAGAACGGGACCCTTGTGAGCCATAGACAGTAACTTATTCAAGTGAGCTGAAGCAAACTCCTCCCCAAGCCAAATTTGTAGAGGCTGTGTGCATCTCATCTTACTTGGAAATTGTTGTATGGTGATCCTGCAGTCTGATAGCTCATTGTCTCTGATCATTTAGGTGTCACTCTTTGAAGCCAGCTCCTTGCTTCAAAATAACATCAAAATACAAATATAATCATTTCAAAAATTTGCAAAAAAATTCATCTCAGTTCTTTTTTTGTAACAGAGTCACATCTTGAAATGATATTAGCTACTGACTTGCCAAACACAAATATTTTAAGAAATTAAGTGAATTATCATCCACTGAACTTTTTTGGATAGATCTTTTAGTTTTGAGGATGTTTTAGTTTTATGGAATTCCTACTGCAGTTTTTATTTCTTGGAAACAGATTTCCAAAGGCTTTCATCATACTTTCCCTTTCTTTTCCCCACTAAATATCCAAAGGCAGTAGTGAATACAAAATATTTATATTTGTCAGGCAGAAATGAGTGCATTTTATCCAACAACCATTGATCACCCTAGAGATTTAAATATTTTTTACAGAAAAAAGAGAATGTGTTTGCATAGATCATATAATATTTAGTTCCTCTTAATCCTCCTCAATAGAAGCAGGTACTACTTTGGAGAGTCATATCTCAAAATTGGGCTGGTTTCCAATTTCAAAGGAATTCATGGGCTCTGGTTAAAGGCCCAGACAGAAACCCTTCTACCCACTTCCCACCCAAGTATTTACCCAGTTCTCACATCTGTACTTCCTAGCATCAGAATGTGTTTCCTAAGCCCCATGCTTGTTAGGTACTCTGAAAAAAAGGCTTTTGTAGGCAACAGAATTGAGAAGTGGGGGCTCTCAGACTTGGCTCTCCAGGATGCAGATTCTGAGAATCTGAGATATAGTTTAACCTGCTAGATGTTTATTAAGAAGTGGCCTTTAGGGTTGGGGATGTAACTCAGTGGCATAGTCCTTGGCTAGCATGCACAAGGCCCTGGGTTCAATCCCCAGCACTGCAAATGAAATAAAATAAAATAAAAATAAAACATAAAAATAAAAAACATTAAAAATGAAGTGCCCTTTGCACAAATACTTGTAGAAAAGGGAAGAGGCAGGATTGGGCAGAGTGAGAAACTGAGTTGTAATGCAGGTCTAACAACAGCCTTAGCCAACACCACAGGGAGCTCTAGAGTTGGAATGGCCTTCAGACAGAAACTTCAGCAAGAGAATAACTTCCCATCCCTGCACTGATCATTCACTGGATTTGGGCCACCTCATGAAGGAGTGTGACGATATATGAAGTGGTTCTCTGCAGCCTAGGCAGTTCTGGAAGAGGACTGACAGCTGCAGCTTGCTTACTGTCTACCCAGCAAATGAGGAGCAAGTCCTTCTTTGAAGGGGCACCTGGGCCACACATCGTAATGCTGCCACAAGGGACAGTGCATATCATCTCTTCTGGAGAAGTGCAGTAAACATTCACATACGAATGGCTTCGAGAATCTGACACCTAAGAAATTTGCCAATTTTGTTTCTTTCCTAACATCAATTCATATCCTATGAACTAGTGTTTCACAGAACATACTTTGATAAATATCTCCCTAATAACACAGTGCCTCGCAGGCTCTATAAAAAGAACTGCATACAGATGGCTTGCTCCAGGCTCACCTGCCCCTCAGCAGCGGTCTATCAATCCTGCCTGAAACTTTGGTGTTCCTATATTAGTTATGAGCTTGCTCAGCTGTATAGAAAACTTGCTTTATTTTTCCATAACTGAATTTATTTCTTAAGCTAATATTCAGTCTGGTAGCACATGTGCTTGAGCGCACACACACACACACACACACACACACACCCTTAACTTTAGATATTTTCCAGGCAAATGTAGACATTGCATCTTTAAGTTAATAACAGCATTTTCTCTTTGTCTTAAGTTTGTTGGGGGATATTATAACAGAATACTGTATAATGGGTAGAGCATAAATAGTAGAGATTTATTCTTCATACTTCTGGTGCCTGGGAAATCCAAATTCAAGGTGCTGGCTCACTCAATTATTTGTGGACAACTATCTTTTCACTGTGTCCTCACATGGTGGAAGGGGTGAATGAACTCCCTTAGGCTTCTTTATAAGGACACATATCCCATTCTCTTCATCAAGGGTGATCCTGTCACGTTGGGATCTCAGTGTATGAATTTGGTGGTGGTGGTGACACAAGCATTTAGATCTAAGTGCTCCTTTCCCACCCAGGGCTGCATCTAAGGGAAAGGGAGACATCGTGGATAGGGTTCTTGATTGGCATCTACCTATGGCTAGCATCGATGGAGATGAACATGTTCCCGTCTTTACTGATATCCTCCTCCATGTTGACATCTGATCTGTTTGTCAGGTTTTGGTATCAAAGTTATGCTTGTCTCCTCTAACAGGCTGGCAAGTATTTATATTTTCCTATTCAGTTGAAAATCATGTATTTTCTCCATCTTAAATATTGGTATTTCTTCATCTTAAATGTTGGAAGGATTTACCAGCAAAGTCCTGTGTGTCTGAGCAGCACTTTGTAGAATGCTCTGTGCTTCACCCTAGTGTGGAAGATGCCTCAAAGACACCTCCTCGACGAAGCAACAGGTAGGTGTGTGCTCACGAGATGTCTCTATCATTGTTCTTGGCCACTAGGACAATAACTACAGTGCAATTCAGCATAAAGTCGGTGGAGTACTGGCCTTGATAAGGGAAGGAAAAGATTATACAGTGAAGGAGCTGCAAGAAGAGGTGTTTTCCCTTAAGAGCTTGGGGAATTGACTCCTCTGGCTAATCCTACTAATTCCTGGGATTGAATTTCCACATTGTTTATCTAAGGGGCTAAAATATTAGAAAAATAAGAATTTATCTTATTTATTTATTTAGGGACATTTTATTGGGACACAACATTTATCATCTAATGTGACCTGAGTGTTCCCCCAAGTACATGTCTTGAAACTCATTTGCCAATGTGATAGTATTAAGAAGTGGTAGCTGGGCAATGTGGCGCACACCTGTAATCCCAGTACTTGGGAGACTGAGACAGGAGACAGGTTTGAGACCAGCTTCAGCAACTGAGACCCTCAGCAACTTAAGAGAGACCCTGTCTCAAAAAAAAAAAAAAGAGCTAGGAGTATAGCTGAGGTAAAATGTCCCTGGATTCAATCCCCAGTACAACCTCCCCAAAGTGGGGCCTTTCAAAGGTGATTAAGCTGTGAGGGTGGACCTCTCATGACTGGGGTTTATGATCTTTAAAAGGGGCACAGGGAACTAGGGAGGCCCCCTTTGCCCTTCTGTCTCTTCTGTTACATGATGACAGTGTTTGTCTCCTCCAGAGGATGTAGCTTAGAAACAGAGACTGGGCCCTCCCTCAGCAGACACCAAACCTGCTGGCACTTTGATCTTGGTATCCTCCAAAACTGTGAGAAATAATTTTCTATAAATTACCTAATCTCAAAGCCGAGCGTGGTGGTGCACGCTTGTAATCCCAGTACTTGGGAGGCAGAGACCGGAAGATCCTGGTTCGCAGCCAGCCTCAGCTACTTACTGAGGCCCTCCGCAACTTCGTGAGACCCGGTTTCAAAATAAAGTATAAAAAATAGGGCTGGGGGTGTAGCTCGGAGGTAGAATGCCCCTGGGTTCAATCCCCGGTACCGCAAAAAAAAACACCTAATCTCAAGATATTATAACACTAATAGCCTAAGACATCATCCTAGCAAGAACCCTAGAGGATAGAGCAAATTCACTCATAGAGTAGGTATTAGAAGCCTAAAAATTGAGATGGTCAACACTGAGTGAAGTGGAAATGCCCACACTGTTCTGGTAAATGGTAGAGGGAGAAGAAATAAAGAGGCTGTGAGAGGGCACCAGTACCACTAAGATAAGTGGCGGTTCTTCCTTTTAGACAGGCTGGTGATGAGGCGGTCACAGTGCTGGGCTTGTTAATATCATTCAGGGGTAATGGGCCCTGAAGTAATAGAGGGCCCTGAAGACTGGTGCTTAACTACCAAAAGCCAAGAGGCCATAATCACTCTAACAACTGGTGAAATTGGAGGGTAGTTAAGTGGGCTTGACTCACAGCGTGTTTGTGAGATGATTAATTGAAGGTAACACCCCCACAGGAAAAACACACAGGCAAGTAACAAGGAAGGCGAAAGTGGAAGAACAGGAGGTCAGGGTACTGGCCCCATGAAATTTATGGCCCCTCACTCAGTTCCCAGACTTCAGGGAATTTTCAGATAAGGAACCTACAGATGGACGAGGTATCTGTGTCCCTAGAAGGAAAGATCCTGTTATATTTTCTATACTGTGATGAACCCTTGAGTTCTTCCCTAAATGGACTTATGGCCATTTACTGGGGTGGCTGTATACTAGCAAAGGAGAATTCCCAGGCATTTCCAGGATTATTTGGTCCAGGGTCTGAGTTGACACTGGCACCTAGTCATCTTCCTGCCAGACTGGCCTGGCTAGAGATGTGCAGCACAAAGGGTGGACTGAGTTAGCCCTAAAAGTGTACTACTCAGATCTCTCGCTGAGGGGAGCTGAATGGACTGAGGGTCCCAGCTACTCTGAGTTCACTGATATTTTCATGCCAAGGCTACATCAGAATGACTGAGCAAAGCAGGTATACTAAAGCAGGCCTATTCCTGTGACCTAGGGGGCTACTCAGTGAGTGTTCTTCATCAGCTGACCTTAAACTTGTATCTGTGTTTTACTACTGAACCCTCCTTCCTTCTGTATTAGTCAGGGTTTTCTAGAGAAATGGAAACAATAGGATCTATCTTTCTTACTATCCATTTGTCCATCCATTCATCCATCTATCCACCCATCTGGATGTTTATTATAAAGAACTGGCTCTTGCAACGATGGAGGCCAAGTCCCATGATCTGTGTCTGAGGGCCTGAGAACCAGGAGCATTGAGGTGTCAGTCCCAGTCCAAAGGCAAAGATGGATGCTCAGCTCAACAGCCAGGCAGAGAAAGAATTCAACAACCTACCTCCCCTTTTTGTCTTATTCAGGCCCACAGCAGATTGGCTGATGCCCACCAGACTGGGACCACAATCTGCTTTACTCAGTCTATCAATTCAAATGCTAATCTCTTCCAGAAACACTCTCATGGACACATCCAAAAATAATGTTTTAACCAGATATCTGGGCATCCTGTGGCCCAATCAAGTTGACACACATAGAGTTGCCCACCATACCTTCACAGGGGTCAGACAGGTTATGGATTCTGGATTCTCTCTGGCTTCCTCTCCATTTTAACCCTCACAGGCATTTCCCTAAACAAATCTCTTATGAATTGAATCTTGTCTTTGTGTGTGCTTCTTGGAGGACTGGAACTAACAAATACGGACTTTCTTCTGGTAGGTAGTTACTTGAGGACCAGCTTTATACTATTTAGCCTTGCTTTTTGGGGGTGGAGGTGCAGTTTTTAGTCAGGATAGTTTAGCCCTATGTAAAATTTCTAATATGTATATTTAGAGCTATAAATTTCCCATAAGCATTTGCTTTCACAGCATCTAGTAAGTTCTAATGCTGTTTTCCATTAGAATTCACTTTGAAATATTTTCTAAATTCCAATGTGATTTATTGTTTGACTCACTAGTCATCAGGAGTATGCTCCTTAAATTACATGCATTTGGGAGTTTTCTTGTTACCTTTATGTAACTGACTTCTGGTTTAATTCAGACTAAATGTGATTTCAGTCTTTTGAAATTTGTGGAGGTTTGATTTGTGACCCAGCCTATGGTCAGTTTTGGTAAATGTTTTGGGGAGTACATTCAAAGAACACAGATACTGAAATTTTTGATGTATTATTTTATATCATATCTTATTCAGATGTACACATAACACTTAGTGTGAGCTCAACACATACTAAGCTGAATAACTGAAAAGCTTCAGCCTATGAATGAAAATTCCAGACCAGATAAGAGGATGATGATGACATCACTTCTCTGGTCAGATGATCCTCAGAGAGGAATGCCAGGTCAAATCATGCAGCTTCCTCATATTCCAACCAGTATTAATGCCAACCCTTTATGCATTCCCACTATTTTTCTTCATGTGTTTCTATTAGTTTTTCTTCATTAGTTGTGTTGCATCACTAGTGCTACATGACAGTGGAAAATAGTATTCTAAGAAAAGTTAATGACATTAACTTATAAAGCTCATGGAGATGCAAGAAATAGTTAGCTTTATTCTTCATTTCTCTCCAAACAATTCATGATTATTTCTGAGATCACATGAGTTTAGAAGATGTCTAATACCCCTTCCCAATCGTCAATTTTTTCAAGTAGAATAATGTTAAACATTTTCCAAGTTCCACTGCTACTTTCTCTTTCTTACAAACTCAAGGTTAAAACTGTTATACACATATAACTTCTAATATGTTTAACCTTCCTATTTAACTCTTCTGTTACACTTACTCGGTATGATGAATTCTGATTATGGAAAGAAGGGAGTAAACATATTTAGATAAGTCTAACAGTATATTATGCAGGCATATAAGATGCTTTTTGGGTACTGTCTCACATCTTTTTAACCTCTGATTCTAGTTCCAGCTAGAACAATTCTGGAAGGTTTCACCCTCTTCTGTGTTGATAGTGCCTCACTTCAAGCATGGTCTAAGAAGCTAGCCTCTTGTCCAAGGCTTCTTTCAGGCACCCATGTGTGATGCTATGGTACCAGATAGGCTCCCTTGCAACCCGTAGGGATGAAGGAATTAATGCCCCTTGGGAACAGCCTTCAACGCACAGAGGGACACTGAGAGAAATTCTCTTTCACCCCTCAGGCAGATAGTTCTGAGGCAAAACTTGATACGTTTCTTGAGAAGGTTCTGTATTATGTAACCATTAACAGTACTGGACTACTTGAAAACACTACTTTGTTTTGCTTGGATCTTTCCCTTTTTCCCCTGTTCACTCCTCTATCTTTCACTCCTGCCTCCTGGGATCAGATTCCCAAACAGAATGTGTCTACCTTGTCTCAGGCTTTGCTTTCTAGAATAACCTAGATTAAAATAGTAGGTAAGTAGGTTGTCAGCAGATTTAGAACGCAAGAATAGAATTTTCATTGACTCTCTACATGCCACAAGGAAATACTTCTTTTATTGGCAGCACAGTTGTTGATTCTATCTTTTTTCCTTTTTGAAAGCTCGTCATTCATCCTGAGCCTGACCACCTAAAGAAAAAAAAGGTGGTATAAAGTAGCTTATAATTGAATAGGCAAATGTCTTTCTGATGATGGCTCCAAGCATTTTTTTTTTCTATGTGAGGGGGTCCTTAGCAATTTAAATAGACACTCCAATGTATTATGGAAGAGCCCTCAGTCTACTTAATCAGGTAAAGCTTTTTGTTGCTTTGGAAACAAGCATATCACATTTCTTGTACTCCTTGGTAAAAAGCTGGATCTTTTTACTGTTACAATCTTTTTGCTAAGAAACTTGAACATAACTTAAAATGCATGCTTTACTGGAATATAACGGGTCTTTCTTAATTCAGGAAGAAATGAAGGGATACCCTGAAAGAATAGGGAGCTACTAGGAATAAATTTAAGGTTGCCCATGTGCTAGCCCTGAGTAAAAATGTTACCAATTATAATTCCTTACTCATTTGAGACACTACAGAAAACAAAACTGATTAAAATCTCTCCCTTATGCAACCTATATTCTAGTGGAACAGAAGGTGAGACAAAAAGCAAATTAAATAATTAAAATACATTGTCTTTAAAATAAGGGCTACAGATAAAAATAAACTAGGGATAACGTTATGGGCTAAATGAAGTCCCCTCCACAAAACTCCTATGTTGAAGTCATAACACCCAATATTTCACAATGTAAGTGTATTTGGAGAGAAGGCTTTTAGAAGTAATTAAGTTGAAATGAGGACCCTAGTGTGGGCTCTAATCTAATCTAGTGTTCTTGTAAGAAGAAATTTGGACACACTAAGAGATACCAGGTGGGCTCAGGATGACACAGGCAAAGGTGGCCAACCCCAAGCCAAGGGCAAGGCCTCAGGAGAAACCAAGGCTATGGACACCTATATCATAGACTTTCAGCCTCCATCCACAACTGAAAAAAAATATTTCTGTTCCTTAAGCCACTCAATCTGTGCATTAGCTATGGCAGCCCTAGCAGACAACACAGATAGGGAGGATGTGCAAACTTTTAGTCTGTTTGATGTGTAAATTGCATAGCGAAAATGACATTTGAACAAAGGTAGAATCAGCCATAGGATATTGGTTGGGGGTAGGGAGGGGAAGCATTCTGGAAGAGGGAAAAACAATCCCCGAAGGCCTGAGTTAGAGAGAAGCCAGTGTAGTTTGAGACACACGATCATTAGAAGATGAGTTTGAAAGTATGTAGAATAAGGAGGTGGCAGATCATGTGAGAAAGAAGTTATGAATGTATACAGGATCCTATTGTACACTAAGGGGATGTTCTGAAAAGCTATGAGGATGTTTTGATGTTACCAAGATTGGTGGTGCTACTGGCCTTTGGTGGGTAGACAGCATTTATATTAAATACACAGCTGTAATCAGGGCAGTTCTGCTGACAAGGCATTTTTCCACATTCTGTGTGACTTTAAAATGCCATACTGCTCATTCATGTAGATGTAAATATTTATGATTATTTATGCCAACTTCCAAATTCCACTAATGGAAAACTAGGTTATCTGGATTAATTTTCCACTGAAAACTAGTAAACATTCTGGATAAAAGATATATGATTAAAGCTGGGAAGCTTTTGCGAATTTTTTTTCAAATATTTTTCTGTCTCATGCTCACCCTTCTTGTTTTCTGGGGGTTCAACTTCATATACGTTTTAGACTGCCTGATACTATTTCACAAGTCGTGGATGCTCTGTTTATTTTTTAAAGGTTTTTTTCTTGGTGTACATTAAATTTGGCTAATTTCTATAGACCTGTCTGTTCCTCTCCTGTGTGTCCAATCTATTGATAATCTCATCAAATCATTTCAGTTATTTTATTTTTCAGTTCCAAGATTTCCATTTCCTTCTTTTTATATTATTAGTAGTAGTTCTCCTGAAATTCCCTATGTCTTCACCTATTATATATAGCCTTAGTAAAATCCTTTACTATATTTGTCATGGTTATTTTATATTCCTTTTCTACTAATTCCAACATCAGTGGTTCTGTTTCTTTTGATTTATGACAAAAGTGATACTGTAGAGTAGTGAGAAAAGGATTATTTTTTTCCAAAAAAGACCGAGGTTAACTGAGTAGCCAATGGAAAAAAAATAATCCTTACTTCACACTATATTCCAAAATCAATTATAGGTGATTAGTAGATCTAGACATTCAAAGAATAAACTTAAATTTCCAGATGGTAATGTAAGAAAATGTCCTTGTAACCTTGGGGGTAGGCATTACCCCCAAGTTAGTGAAGGTATTAACCATAAAAAACTTTAAAATTTTACATTTATCAAAATCTAACAATGAGATAGTTAAAATGCAAGCTATAGATTATGAAAATGTGCTTGTTTGTAGAACTCATGTGAAATAGATAAATCTAGTATAAAACGACAACCCAACAGAAATACCTAAAAGGCCCTTTACTAATGGGGATATACTGCAGTATACAAGAATCATGTGAAAGATGCTCTTTATCATTAGTTATCAGAAAGGCGTTAATTAAAACCACACAACCACCAACAGTTGGTGAAGGAGTGGAACAGTGAAAACTCTCTGGCTAGTGAGATGGTAAACTTAAAAAACTGCTTGATACTATAGATACAGCCGATCCATAGCAGACCCTATGTCTGAGCTATTCCACTTTTAGGTATGTATTGCAATAGAAACATAAACAGATAAGCAGGACACTGCTCACATGAGTACTATTTGTAATAACCTCAAGCCTGGAAATAATGTCCAATATGAGTTATGAGGTACCGTCATAAAAGACCTTCTAATTAAATGATCCAAGTTTTGTGAAGTGTCCAGAATAGGCAAATCTATGGAAAGAGAAAAAAGATTAGTGGTTGATTTCCAAGCTTGGAAAGGATAGGGAGGTGATGTTGTGGGATGATAGATAAAGGGCATGGAGTTGCTTTTCAGGTGAACAAAATCTTCTAAATTTTGACTGTGGTAATGGTTGCATATATCTGTAAGCATATTAAAAAAAACCTCACACTGAACTGCATACTTCAAATGGAGGAATTGGATGGCATGTGAATTATATCTCAATAAAGCTGTTATTAAGAAAAATAGCAGTATAAAGAATAAATTTTGCACAAACTGAATGTCATGTAGCATAAAAAAACAAAAAAAGACCTACATGAACTCAACAACATACATGAACTCAATTATAATATGGAGTGAAAGAAATCAAACACTATAGAATGTTTACTGAATAATTCATTTCATGTGAAATTCAAGAACAGACAAAACTCACCCATGTATTTAAGGATAAGGCAGTGGCTATATGGGGGGTTATTTCTGACTGGACATGGGGATGAAGGATGCTTGTAATAGTTTATTTTTTTAATCTGGGTTGTGGTTTCCAGGGTATGTTTGTGTTAGTTTGAAAATTTATTGAGCTATACAATTTGTGCACTTTTCTCTATGCTGTACTTCAACAAAAGTTTATTAAGAAATATTTTTAAAAATCTAGTTGTTCAATAAGTTTCCTATCAGTATGCATTGAAAAAAGAACTAAAAGAATACATAAACATCTTAAATTATTTTAGGTGGGTTGGGATTATGGAGAATTTTTATTTTCTTCTATATGTTTTTCAGTATTTTCCAAATTACCACCGACATATATTACATTTATCACTAGGAAAAAAGCTACTAAAACAGTAGTCTGAGATATGCTGAATTACTTCTATATTAAACTTATGCAAGATGTGGGGACTTTGGCTTTTGCTCGCAGATGGGAAGCAACTGTCAACTGAGAGTAAAGGAGGGTGTGACTGCTGGTTTGGGGATTTCCCAGTGGACTTGATGACTACCAGAAACTCAGCACTGGCCTCTGGCCTCTGGGAGGAGAAGCAGTGCTGCAGGTGTGGGATTCAGGAGATCCTGCACTAAGCCTAGGCACACCAGTGGGCTGTCATCCTCACAGCACCCGGGTAGGTCGACCTGGGAAGGGCTGGCCTGCTCGCGCGAAGCTCTTCTCCTTTGTGCTGGGTAAAGTGGATGATGAGCCTCTAATCATCGTCATCTCTATCTTCCCGTGTTTGTAAGGCCAGCAGCTAAGTTTTTTCTTCTTCTTCCCGTTTTTACGAGGTTGTTAAAACCAACAAAGATGAATATGTGCCAGAGGTAGCTCCTGGCCTGCAAATCCTAAAATATTTGCTATCTGGCTCTTTACAGAAAAAGTCTGCCAACTCCTTAATTAGAGACTGTCCGCAGAAAAATAAAAAAGTATTTAACATGTTACCTGGGTCTGCGCTTGCTGGCGAGGGGCGCGTGGGGAGCCAGAGTTCCGGGCTGCACTAGCACCGCGCGAGGATGCAGCACTGCCCAGGCTCCGACACTAGAGGTGAGAATCCAACGGGAGAGGCTCCCGGGCCACCTCCAGGCTCGGACACTAGAGGTGACAATCCACCGGGAGAGGCTCCCCGGCCACCTCCAGGCTCGGACACTAGAGGTGAGAATCCACCGGGAGAGGCTCCCAGGCCACCTCCAGGCTCGGACACTAGAGGTGACAATCCACCGGGAGAGGCCCCCGGCCACCTCCAGGTTCGGACACTAGAGGTGAGCATCCACCGGGAGAGGCTCCCCGGCCACCTCCAGGCTCGGACACTAGAGGTGACAATCCACCGGGAGAGGCTCCCCGGCCACCTCCAGGCTCGGACACTAGAGGTGA
>PVJS01010764.1:34407-47337 GCA_004027185.1 Glis glis | reverse complement strand
GGTCTCCAATGACAATAGAGAACCCTCAGAGGTGCTAGGGAAGGGATACAAGGGAAGGGGAAGGGTAAGAAAGTAGTGAATCCATGGAATTACTGTCATAAACAATGTGTATATGTGAGATTATACCAACATCATTCTCAGTGCTACATGTGGGGGGGAGGCAGGGGGGGGAAGCGGGGGGAGGGACACCAAGAGCTGTGTGCATGTATGTTAACACCAAACTGATACTCATTGTGAAGTGAGACTACAATGCACCAATAAAAAAAGAAAAAAAAAAAGAAAGTATAAAGGTGTGAAATGAATATCGGGCTGTTTCCTTTTGTTTTTTGTGTGTTGGGGATTGAACCCAGGGCCTCAGGCATGCTAACAAGTTCTTCTGATGAGCTACGCCCCCAGCCCCATTCATTTTTTTTTTTTTTTTGCGGTACCGGGGATTGAACCCAGGGGAGTTCTACCTCCGCGCTACGCCCCCGGCCCTATTTTTTATACTTTATTTTGAAACCGGGTCTCACAAAGTTGCGGAGGGCCTCACTAAGGAGAGAGAGAGAGACAGAGAGAGAGAGACCTGAGGCTGGCCGCGAACCCAGATCCTCCGGTCTCCACCTCCCAAAGTACTAGGATTACAAGCGTGCGCCACCACGCCCGGCCCCATTCATTTTTAATACAGAAAAAAATTAAGTATGACTGAAAACAGAAGGCAAGAAATCTATGAGAAGTAGATATTAAAGGTACTTGAAAAAATATGGAAAACTGGAGTCATCTTGGATGAGGCTGGACCAACTTTAGGGCAGAAAACAGTGGATCCTTGGGTGTGGGTGAAGTCAGGGATATGCCAGAGAAAGGGTGTGACCCAGGATGCCACCCCAGCACAGGTGCCTGCGACAGCAATACTACAATTCTTGAGGCTGGTTTTTTTTTTTTTTTTTTTTTTGCGGTACCGGGGATTGAACCCAGGGGCATTCTACCTCCGAGCTACACCCCCGTCCCTATTTTTTACTCTTTATTTGGAAACGGGGTCTCATGAAGTTGTGGAGGGCCTCACTAAGTAGCTCCTGAGGTCTCCGCCTCCCAAGTACTGGGATTACAAGGTGCACCACCATGCCCAGCTAAGGCTGATTTCTTTAAAGAGGGATCCAATTTAATGATTTGTAACATTCCTTATCACTACAAGCTACATCACTATTGTCTCTTAAACGAAAACGATGCAAGTAAAATCCATATAGTGAGCTGGGCATGGTGGCACACACTTGTAATCTCAGTACTTGGGAGGCTGAGACAGGAGGATTGCAGGTTCGAAGCCAGCCTCAGCAATTTAGCAAGGCCCTCCGCAACTTAGTGAGACCCTGTTTCCAAATAAGAAATAAAATCAGAGGTAGAAGGTTCCTGGGTTCAATCCCCAGTACCAAAAAATAAATAAATAAAATCCATATAGTGCCCAAATGAGTCTCCTTCATAAGATGACAAAGAAATTATTCTAAACAATTAAAAATATATTTCATTTCCCATGATCAAAAGCTAGGTTGATTCTCCTTCATTTATTTTAATTCTTTCTAACCAAATAGTTATATATTGGTTCAAGGATAAAGAGAGGTGAAATGGTGTAGTCCTATGTGCATATGTTCAGGTAAGGTGGGAGTATCACAGAGCAATATATAAGAATATCCAAGCTGGGCGTGGTGGTGCACACTTGTAATCCCAGTACTTGAGAGGCTGTGACAGGAGAATTGCAGGTTCCTGGCCAGCCTCAGCAAGGTAGCCAGGCTCTCCACAACTTAGTGAGACGTTGTTTCAAAATAAAAAATAAAATAGGGCTGGGGGTGTACCTCAGAGGTAGAACGCCCCTGGGTTCAATCCGCAGAACCATAAACACACACACACACACACACACACACACACACACACACAAAGAATATCCACCCAGGTGTGGTGGTTATAATCCTAGCTACTTGGAATGCTGAGGCAGGAGTATCACAAGTTTGAGGTCAGCCTGGGCAACATAGAGAGATCTTGTCTCAAAATAAAAAGGGATGGGATGTAAGCTCAGTGACAGAGTGCCCCTAGGTTCCATCCCTGGTACCACAAAAAAAAAAGGGAAAGAATATCTGTGGTTCAGTTCACCATCCCTCTACAGACGTGCATAGTTGTGAGTGGATCTCTAACTATATCTAGATATAATTATACAGTGCCTTAAACTAGCAAATAATAATATTAAATTATTTAATAACTAATATTAAATAATCTACACTTATTTGCCCTATATTGGCAAATAATATTAAATCAGAAAGAAACGATGTCTACTATAAAGCATAATGGTTAAATAGCTTATGATGCCCTTTTGAAAATATTCAATGAATGGAGTTTAAAGAATACCATTTCCCTTTATCTGGCAGTTTCCAACTGCCTGTAGATAAACATTTTCAAACCATTATTTATTTGCATTAGAGTAGATTTCTTTTGTGTGTGAAAGAGAGTCAGAATATTAGCTCTCAGGATAATGCTTTCAGTACTGGTGACAAGAATATACACATCATAAAGTTACAGGTATGTGTGTACATGCAAATGCAACACATATCTTTCTTTTTTTTTTTTTTCGGTACCGGGGATTGAACCCAGGGGAGTTCTACCTCCGCGCTACGCCCCCGGCCCTATTTTTTATGCTTTATTTTGAAACCGGGTCTCACGAAGTTGCGGAGGGCCTCACTAAGGAAGGAGAGAGACAGAGAGAGAGAGAGACAGGGAGAGAGAGAGCAAGAGCTGAGGCTGGCTGCGAACCCAGATCCTCCGGTCTCCACCTCCCAAAGTACTGGGATTACAAGCATGCACCACCACGCCCGGCTAACACGTATCTTTCTATGAGTAGTAAGGAGGTGGTCACAGAAGCTTGTTTGGAAAATAAGGTAACCGTTATCCAGAAACAAACTTATTTAATTTTTTTTTTTTTTACTTAAACATATTGTGCTCCCTGTTGGTAATCTGAGTCAAGAATTCTAAGAATCAGTCTAGGAAAATATTTTTTTAAAAAACTGATCATGAGAGCCGGGCGTGGTGGCGCACACTTGTAATCCCAGTACTTGGGAGGCTGAGACAGGAGGATCACAGGTTCGTGGCCAGCCTCAGCTACTTAGTGAGGCCCTCCGCAAATTAGTGAGACCCTGTTTCAAAATAAAGAATAAAAAATAGGGCCGGGGGTGTAGCTCGGAGGTAGAATGCCCCTGGGTTCAATCCCCAGTACCGAAAAAAAAAATTAAAAAAAAAACTGATCATGAAAAGAAACTAATGTTTTCACAACTGGGGTGTGTGTGTGTTTGTTTTTGGTTTTTTGGAGCTGGTATTCTACCCCCAGTCCTTTGTATTTTTTGTTTTGAAACAGGGTCTTGCTAGGCTGCTGAGAATCTCACTATGTTGCTGAGGCTGGCCTCGAACCTGCGATCCTCCTGTCTCAGCTGCCCAATTAAGGGCATGCTCCACCATGCACAGCACAACTTTGATATTTGACTGAAATGACTTTACAGTTTCTAAATTTACCTATTGTTTCATCTTACATTTATTGACAAGCAATAAAAATGACAAATCAGAGAAAGGCAAGAAAATCATTAAAACCAATAACAAATTTAGAGGATATATTATATCTTATATTATGCATAATTTATCATGCATTATGTGTGTGTTTTACTGGGAATTAAACCCAGGGGCATTCTACCTCTGAGCTATATCCCCAGCACTTTTTATTTTAAAACAGGATCTCACTAGGTTGCTGAGAGCTGTGCTAAGTTGCTATGGCTGGTTTTGAACCTGTGATCCTCCTGCCTCAGCCTCCCAAGTACTGGGATTACAGGGATGTGTCAGCAACCCCGGCTGCATTACAGAAGTTTAAGTAGAAGGCTAAAATATTCTGAAATAGAGGAAATACAAAGCGAGCCAAATACTACAGAATATCTGGTTTTCCATTCTGTTCAGTCTAAGACCCCCCAGGAAGATTCCCACAATTCTTTTACTTAATTAAATGATACCAGCTATTCTCTAGACTTCTCCTTCTAAACCAGATGTCTATAGCTTTGTAACAATTACTTCCTTCTCAGTTGTCCAAAATTAACCCTGAGAGTCTCTAACATCACTCTACTAACATAAAATGCCAGTTATAGTTGAAAGGACATCAGGATACAGTTGCCTTCCATTTATTCAAACTTACCTAGGTATGAATCACATAGGTCACTACTTAAAAAGAGATTTTGACTCCGGATACCAGGAGCAGGGTACCAGCACTGACACTTGGCAAAAAATGCTGCAGGTGATTCAGATGCAAACAGAGGAAGGCCCACACTTAAGAACCCAGGGGACCGCTCTGTCAGCTGTGTTTCCTAATAATTGTCACATATAAAGAGTCCATCACCTCCTTAAATTATCTTTCAACTGTATATCTTTTCTGAGGACACCTTCTTCAAGTTACACGTACTGCGAGATTAGCATCGGGTCAGTCTGGCCCGTCTCACCTGGCTTTACTGCCCTGAACAGCTCCTTAACCATCTGGGGGCTCCGAAGCAAGGCCCCCCTTGTCCTGTTTCCTCACACACACCTGATAACCTCATGTGTTCTGCGCAGGACACATGGCCAGCTGGGCTTCTGCAGAACATCTGCTCCCTCTGTGGGACTGAGCTGCAGGCAGGGAACCTCCTTGGGAAATACATGTTTATGATAATAATACAAAACTTTTGCTTATTTTTTGCAACTCCAACTCTGGGATGTGTCTGAAAAAATAAAGGCCAAATTTGAAGTTATCTTCAATGATATCAGATCCTTTGTCTTTGAGGAAAAATTTTTTTGTGTGTGTGGTACTGGGGATTGAACCCAGGGGCATTCTACCTCCAAGCTACACCCCCAGCCCTATTTTTTATTCTTTATTTGGAAACAGGGTCTCACTAAGTTGCAGAGGGCCTCAGTTAAGTAGCTGAGGCTGGCCGTGAACCTGGATCCTCCTGTCTCAGCCTCCCAAGTACTGGGATTACAAGCGTGCGCCACCACGCCCAGCTTAATTTTTTATTTTTAGAACTCCTGAGTTGGTGCCAACTTTGTTTTCTATAGAGTTTCTACTAAAACAGATTTAGTGATCTGAGGTTTACCAATCATTAATTATATACTAAGCCCAGAGGTGGCACTTTAATATCTCAATGTGGCTAGGCTCAACTACATTTCCCAGCATGCTCAACTTTCCCAGCAAGCTCTACTTTCCCATAGGTTTCTGGTTAGTGTGGGCCACAGGGAGTCTTCTGCCAGTTGACTGTTATAGGTTAAATGATTCTTGTCTGAAATGCTTCGAGCCAGAGTGTTTCAGATTTCAGAGTGCTTCCGATTCCGTAATATTTGCATAGACTTTACCAGTTAAGCATCCTGAATATAAAAATCCAAATCTGAAATGTTCCAAAATCTGAACTTGGCAAGTTCTGAACTTCAGATTTTTGGATTTTCAGATTAGGCATGCTCAGCCCGTACCTGCACGACTTCCTGCGCAATGCAGCAGTTTCTCATCACCTTCTAGTATATCAAATTATGTCTTATTGAATGCCTACTACGTGCCAAACACAGCAATAGACACTTTCTGAACTAATCCCTACAGAAGTTGTACTAGTTTCATCTCCTGACTGTACAGAAAAAAATATTGAATTTGGGGGAAGTGTATGGAGCCTGACCAAGAAACAAAAACCTGAGAGGTCTCTTGACTTCAAGCTTGCAGTCCTTCTATTCTAGCGGTTTTGGTTTTGTGCTATGTTTTATTTCCAGCTACTGTTTTTCTTGAAGGCTAAACCAAAATACTAATTTTTTGATGATTTCAGCAATCATTCAGAAATATACAACACAACTCTAGCAGGCACAAAACTTACATTCAGATTTTCCTTCTGGATCTCCTCATTAGTCTCTGTTTTTCACAGCGAGTCATTAATTTCAGGGATTCCAATGAATGACATTTTCGAGTTGTCCTTAGGCCTACACCCTTCTGTCTTTAGTCATCATCATAAACGTCTTTTCTACCTTTCATACATTTGTGCTGGTCGGAAACAAAACATTCGTTTCTAACACTGCTTCATCGCCATGATGTTCTGTGAAAGGATCAAGTGTCTGACTTGCATTTTAGTTTAACTTACATCAAATTTGCTGGGCTTTGCTCTCAATAGCGGTAACTCATTTTGATGCTGGCAGGAAACAGCAGGCGAAATGTCTACTCACTGTTCCCAGCTGCAAGCACAAGATTGACGGGCTGACCTTGAAAAGAGTTCGCCTGTAAACTGAAACATGTTGCAACACGTCCTGCTATGATGACTCCTCCTCTGCTTTTACCAACTACACCAGAAAGCAGTATCACTGTTTCACAGTCGCACCTGGTAACTTGACACGTGTTGACACCTTTCTACTGTTTACTTCCAATGTCTCAATTTCCCAGTCTTCTAAAGGACTTAGTGTCTATCAGAAAGCTTGGCACTTTCACTATGTGCCCAGAGCTGGAGATGACTGATAAAATGCTAATTAAAACCCATCTTAGTTCCAGTCTCTACATAATGCTCACTATTTAAAGGGCTCCATTCAAAGAAGTGCTTGTTTCCCTCTACCCTTTGTTTCCTCTGTCTACACTACTTCCTTCTCTTTGACAAAGCTCATCCCGTCCAATTCCACTGTGCATCTTAGGGGTTGCAGGGTAGGGGAGGGAGGACTGGCGAAGGCTCTCTGAGAGTTTGAATAAATCCTATCCTTGGGCTCTCCCATGTCACCATTCCAAGGCTGGACTAAGAGCCAGGCTTCTGTCACCAAGCAGCTGCGACTGTGGGCAAAGTCCCATTGTCACTCTGGTTCTCAGTTGCTTCATCTGCAAAATAAAAGAACTAGCCCTGTAATCTGTGGGGTTTCATGTTTAGATATAAAACTACAATTTTGGTAAAACTGATGTATCTTGATAGGAGGCAAATTGTTCCTTTTCAAAGAGGTGATGCTTGTTTAAGATCTGGCTGATTGTGGAGAAGGGTATAAAACAGAACCCTTGCTACGGATGAACCTTTTATGGATTATCAGACATAAGGCAGATATTGAAAGGAATAAAGAGAGGAAATCTGAATAGCCTGTGCTTCATCTCTCTAACAAAAAGTACAGGGATCTATAATCTAGTCCCCTGGAGGGATCCTTACCTAGAAACAAAAATTTCAAATGCATGCATACAGGGAAATTATATTCTCACACCCAGCCCAACTATCTACAGTCTCTTGTAGGTAGTTAAAGTGTTAAAACAGCTGGATACTAAATGGCATAAAGTCAACCAGGCCAAAAGGAGATACAGGTTGACCCAAGTCTTTAGAATGACTTTGTGTTGTATGGAAAGTGCAACTATCAGCAGTTATCACCTATAACCTAGAGAGCTAGACAGGCCACATGAAGGAATAAATGTCGCCGTGCTAACACATGAGGAGTGGGGAACAAGGCTAAGCCAGACAGCACCTGCCTATCTGTTAGGCATCTCAGTTCAATTTTTTTTTTTCAAAAAGGATTCCAGTGAAACAAAACCCACCTGTAGACCAGAATCAGTCCTGTGGTACCAGTTTATAATCTCTGATTTTACAGATACTTCAGCCCCCTGGATTTTTATGCTGATAGTTCACAGCAGAAACTAAACTCCCTGTTAACTCTGGTAAGCTGGTGAGGGGAGGATTGTGTAGATGGATGGATTTCTCCAGCTAAGTAACGTAAAAGTCTCAATTCATTTGATGACCTAAATCTCTACTTTTTAAGAATAAAATTTGTATTATTTACAAAAACAAACATTCCTTTTTTGGGGACTAATAATTATGGCCATTTCTTAGGGTTCTAGTGAGGATTGAAAATGATAATCATTTAAGAGACTAAATACAGCACCCTGTACATCGGTGCTGACTGCATTCACTAGTGTTATGGATAAACTGCATTCAGTGATAGAATACAAACTACACTCTTCCACAAAACCTCCAAGATCTAGAATATCCTCAGGCTGGGGAGATCTAGGGGCCTTGGAATCTGTGCTTTCCAGCTCCTGCTGTTGCTCAGACACTGGGAGTCTCTTTAATGTGTTCATGCAGGCAATCTGCCCCTTCTCACCTTCCTCTCCCCTTACTCCATGTCCCAACATTCATACTCCAGGAAAAAGGTAGAGCAAGGGACTCTAAAGAATCTACTCCTTTGTGCTTCCCTGGACCCAAGATTTTTTTTTAATCAACACACCACTCCCAATCCTATCCACTTTAGTAATAACCCTACAAATCCTAAGAGTGCTTTATAAAGAGTGGATGTCTTTAAAAAAATTCACAAAGCATAGTTTGCATGCTCCAACATGACAAAACACCTCTTCCCATAGCTTCTGTTTGTTTTTCTCTCCTCTCCACACCTTCCTTAAAGGTAAACACTGCAGTGTGGCATTACCATATTCTCTTCAGCCTTTGAAAAAAGATGACATTAAATTTTAATCTGTGCTCTGCTATAAAACCCTTAATATCTCATGGGTTGGATGTTGAATCTTTTTTAGTCTTGCAATGTAATACTAATGAAGAACCACTTGGAATCAATGAATGAATGATTATATTTTTTAAAATCAAGGAATTCGCAAATGATAAAGTCAACACCTTTGCTTAAGAAATTAAGTTACTCTTAAGACAACTCAAAAGAGATAAATTATTTTTCTGTGCTTTTGAGAAGTTCAAAATAATAGACCATTAAATAACACATTAACCATGTAATTGAAATATGCAATAATAAAATCATCACTTTAAAGACAAAGGTTTCTTTGAGGTATACTATACCTGTTTTTGGTAAGCTTTGCTTTACCAACGGGTAAAGCATGTATATAAACATTCTTGCTTTAAAAATAGTACAAATCATACATTTCAGATGTATTAAAGAATGTTACAAGCCAGGCATGAAGGTGCATACCTGTAATCCCAGTACTTGGGAGGCTGAGACAGTAGGATCATAATTTTGAGGCCAGCCTCAGCAACTTAGACCCTCAACATCTTAGCAGGATGCTGTTTCAAAATAAAAAATAATATAGGGCTGGGGATATAGTTTGGAGTTAGAATGTCCATGGGTTCAATCCTAGTACCAAAAAAAGAAAGAGAGAGAGAGAATGCTACATTACATGAAGATTCCTTTTGAAATATGAATGAGACTTCTGATTAATTTCCTTTTGAAATTCTGACTTTTATGCCAAGTGATATTACAAAAGAACACTGATTTATTTTACTATTTGTTCTCTGTTCCCTAAAGGAAAAGAATATCAGACAAACACTGAGACTGAGGTTAACTTAATTTGTATGTTCTTTTTTGTTCTAGTGGCAATGGGTTGCCAAAATAGGTAACTACCTACCTGCACATCTTGCAAACTATATCTTTTAACTAAGAGGGTGGGGAGAGAAATAATTAAATGCATTAGAGAGACTTGTACAATGAAATAGGCATTAACGGTACACTCTTGATTTAATTAAGAAAAATGTAAACTTCACCCTTATCTTCATAGTAAAACATGAGAAAATGCTAGTTGAGGATGGAGATGAGCTAATCAACCTGCGTCACTGAAGGAAAATGACTGTATACCACCTCCCCAGCCTCTGCAGGAGCGGGTCCAAGAGCAGAAATGGTAATCAGAGCCACATTTCTAATTTCATTTTTGAATAGACAGTGAAATTTTTTTGTTCACCTAGGATTTTGTTTTGTTTTGTTTGTACTATGAATTGAACCCAGGGACATTCTACCTCTGAGCTATACCCCCAGTCCTATTTTATTTTTAATTTTAAAACAGGTTCTCACTAGGTTGCTGAGGGTCTCACTAAGTTGCTGAGGCTGGCCACGAACCTGCGATCCTACTGTCTCAGTCTTCCAAGTACTGGGAGCTGTACCACCACGGGCAGTTCCCTAAGGTTTTTTAAAATTTATTTCTTCTCTTTGATCACACTTGTATGAGCATGCGAGACCCACCCATCCCAAGAACAAATCACAAGGCAACAACAAAGCAGTAGGGGTGAATGAAGAGAGACGGAAGTATGAGGAGCAGGGGCTGTCCTGGGCTGGCTATTTAATTTACAGAATTTAGTGCAATGTGAAAGTGGAGGATCTGTCATTTGAATATTAAGAACTTCAAGATGGCAACAGTGCAGGATTAAAACAATTTGGGGCCATTCTGAGCACCAGACCATGTGAAACTCACTGTGCAGGTTGCAGACCCACGACACTGGTCCTAGTTCTAGAAGACACCTGCCAGGCTCCCTGGGTTTCACCTAAGCAATGACAGAGCCTGCTTCAGGAAGTCAATAGTGTCAGATATAGAAGCTTTAAGGACAAATCTGAAATCATCTCTAATGAGTCAAAGACATGGAAATGAGCCGAGCCTGGTGGTGCAGGCCTGTAATCCCAGTACTTGGGAAGCTGAGACAGGAGGATCACAGGTTCGAAGCCAGCCTCAACATAGTGAGGCCCTTAACAACTTAATGTGACCCTGTTTCAAAATAAAAGATAAAACAGGGCTGGGGGTGTAGCTCGGAGGTAGAAGGCCCCTGGGTTCATCCCCAGCACCACACGGAAATAAAATAAGACAACAACAACAAAAACATGGAAATGAAAGGAAAGCTGCTTGGAGATACAACTCTTTGGGGGTGGAAGTTGGGAGGGGGTATTGAGGTCTATTTTTACATTCCCACTGACTAATGCAAATGTCTAACATGAAATGGTGTTTAATGAAGGTTGAAAGGAATGCGAATGGCAACTAACATTTTAATCAATATTTGAATCTCCTTTGGTTAAAGCAGTTCTTCCCTCAGAGGCTGCTCTGATTATTCTAGACACCCAGTTCCCTCTTTTCTTGTCATACATTACAGTCACTATACAGAATGTCGGAGATTAGATCTCGCTATCAACTGCATCTTAAAATATCTACAGTGCCGAGCAGAAACAACCCCTTTCTCAATAATCAGAGGAGAGAGAACAAGTTCCCATTCACCAGCCTGAGTTGGCCAGGAGGGGGGCTTAACCATGCTCAGTAATTATATTATCCACGGGGAATTCATGCTGAATCTTAAATCTGACTTGAAGGGAGTCCCTATTTCCAAGCCCACGGGTAAACTTTGAATATCCACTAAAATGACATTTCAAAATAATAAAAGAACCAGAGAGGAACAAAATAAAGGGTGTTGTAAAAGGATATGCAAACATTACCATAATTAGGGCTTTTAAAATAGACACTGTGAGCACTGGTTGAAGGCTAACTTCTTTGCAAGGGCGCACAAAGCCGACTTCAAGATTCTAAGAGGGAGAATAGTAGTATTTATAAGAAAGGAAAGGTAGCCAGGTTTGGTGGGTGGTGGCGCATGCCTACAATCCCAGTACTTGGGAGGCTGAAACAGGAGGATTGCAGGTTCAAGGACAGCCTCAGCAATACAGGGAGACTGACAGCAACCTACTGAGACCCCGTTTCAAAAACAAAAAAATAAAAAGGGCTGGAGATAAAAAAAAAAAAAAGAAAAAAGGGTGAAGAAAACTGTGTACACTCAGAAAACTACTTCCTGAAACACAGCTTTAAAAAAAAATATAGCCGGGCATGGTGGCGCACACTTGTAATCCCAGTACTTGGGAGGCTGAGACCTGAGGATTCAGGTTCCCAGCCAGCCTTAGCTACTTAGTGAGGCCCTCCGCAACTTAGTGAGACCCAGTTTCAAAATGAAGAATAAAAAAATAGGACTGGGGTGTAGCTCGGAGGTAGAATGCCCCTGAGTTCAATCCCAGTACCACACACACACACAAAAAAAAAACCAGAAAACACCATTTTATCCCTTATAGGAATGTTAGGACTTCATCTAACCCAGCTTTGCCATTAACTGGAGAAAAGGGCTCCTCCCTATCATAGTCTAGAAATGCAATCACCTAACTCCTTTGTCACTCAGTGTCACCAAAGAATGCATTCACCCTCTTTATGGTACCTAAACAGTGCAGCTTTAAATGTGGGCATTAATTCCTAGTTGGTTCAAAGACAACTTGTCAAGTCGGTTCTTCCCAGACAAGAACCACCTCTAAGGTTGAAGAATGCCCCATGCGATCCCAAGAGAGATTAGGTATTTTAAAAAATTCTTCTGGTAATAACTGCTAGACAGTGTTCCCCAGTAGATAAGAGCACAGCCTCATCGTCTAGTACTTTGAAGAAGCTGGGAGACATAAAGAAGAGTGATTCTAAGAAGTAGGGCAGACCCACAGTGGCCAAGAAGCTCAGAAAACACAGAGGATCACTCTGAGATGGAGGGCAACTGGAACAAGTCCCATGGCCCTGGGGCCTCCACCAGTTTGCAACAGTGCACTAGAATGTCCTGGGCAAGGAGAGAGACGGTGTGGGCTCCAGCAGTAGTGGCATTATGTAAATTCTGCAGAAGGCTCACCACTAACAGGGCGGATAGCCCCAACCCAACAGGCAAGCTACCAACATGTCCTGGAAAAGGAGGAAATGTTATCTGACCACATTAGGACAGTAAGGAGAGCGTCTGCACTGTGCAAACAGCAAGCATCAGTGCGTAATGCAAAGACAAACATGTTTTGGGAAAAAGACAAAAAATGTCCTGGAATTTAAAATTTTAGAGACTGCATGCACTCAGCAACTGAAACTTTTGACGCTGAAATTTGCTCCTCAAAAATTGCTTTCTTCTTTTAAAAGTGTGCGCCTTGGTATTGGAAAAGAAAAGGGGGACTTCCTCTACTTGAGGAAGACTTGGAAAAACCCCAGACCTCAACTAAAGGCAGTAATCGTGTCAGCAGTGTTCTGGCTTCTCTTTGCTATTAATAAGGATCCTTCTGTTTGAGAATTTCTCTACTGCTCACAAACCATCTCCCTCCCTCCCTCCTTCCCTCCCTCCCTCCCTCCTTCCCTCCTTCCCTCCCTCCTTCTCTCCC
>PVJS01010764.1:0-34307 GCA_004027185.1 Glis glis | reverse complement strand
TCCTAGCACTTGAGAGGCTGAGACAGGAGGATCATAGGTTCGCAGCTAGCCTCAGCTACTTAGTACGGCCCTCACAACTTAGTGAGACCCTGTTTCAAAATAAAGAATAAAAAAATAGGGCTGGGGGTATAGCTCAGAGGTAGAATGCCCCTGAGTTCAATCCCCAGCACCGCAAAAAAAAAAAAAAAAAAAAAAAAAAAAAAAAAAAAAAAAAAAAAAAAAAAAAAAAAAAAAATCTGAAAACCATGTGTTTATAACCAGCCTGTTGCTATGCAAATCATTAAAACACATTACAAAAATCTTTCCTTTGAGTCAGGAGGATATAATGGGGGAAGATGAACAGCTAGCAGGAGTCCCTCCACTGAGCAGAAAAATCTGGCAAAAGTCAGAGGGGAAGCAAAGCAAAATGGAAAAAATTATGGTTGTCCCATCTCTTGAGTCATTTTAACCAAAGGGGGAAAGCTAACATTTTTAAAACCCCAAGGTAATATATCTTACAGTTTGGAGTGAGGTTAACAAACTCAGTGATTCTTAATCTCTTTAATTCCTATGGTTTCATGACTCATCCCCCATCTGTCTACTACTATGTCCTTCTTTCTGCCAGTTTTTTTTCACACTTCTAGAGTAATGCTAGAATTTCATTTCCCCCCTTTTTATTTGTCCTCCCATGTGTATTCTCCTTCTGGTATATTCTGTCTTTTCATTCAATTATCACCTTACGGCAGGGCCTGACTTGTCCATTTCTTCTCCAACACGATCATATTATCTTAGCAGGATTCCCTCACTATGGAGAGATCTGTTCCCCAGTAGAAATATCCAGAGGCTGAGACGAGACACAGAAGGCCCAATTGGTGTCGAAAAACCAGTGCTGCCCAATTTTCTCATTCAAAACAATTTGGAGTTGATAATTTTAATAAAAAACAGTCACGTTATCATACAGTTCATAATCAACATCAATCTCAAATTTTTGTTGTGTTGTTGTGAACATACTATTGGAAATAGAAAGCTCCTGAACTTCCTCATGCTCACAATTCAAAACTAACCCGTGGCCTGGCAGGGCACTAATAACATGTTTGGTTAGCATGTATAACACATGGCTTTTGTCTGCTTCTATAGGTCCCGCAGAGAAACAATCTAGCTGCTTCTCCCCAGTTTGATCAAGCTGCATACAATTCATTTTTCCTTTTTTTTTTTTTACATTGTTTGCTTATTTCTTATGTGGGTGGGCGGCTGAATCAAGCCAGCCAGGATCCAAGAAGGTTCCCTGGCTTGGCTGTGGCTAACATATTACCCTACAAGTTTCTACAGGTGGGACTGTCTGGGGACCAGAAGTGAAATAGATACCTTTTAAATATATCTTCCTTTTACCCCCATGTGTCCTGAGATTATATATGTACATATGTATGCGTGTGTGTGTGTGTGCATGTGTGAGTGTGTATGTGAACACACCCAAAACCCCAGATTATTAATTCTAGCCTCTTTGTACTTATTCGGAGAAAAGAAATAGCTGGCCATGACTAATGCTATGGAACCTGTTTTACTCTCAGACAGAAGTAGCTAACCAAGGCAAACATGTGTGGCTGGAAACAAGGCTGGTTAGCTCCAGACAAAGGCTTATTTTTTAAGCACAGATGGCCAAATGGCTGCCTCCTCCAAAGGGTTGCCCACAAATGAAAGACAGATTTCTATTTCTAATCTATGCAAATATCTCACTCTGCGGAGCATCACAAAGACGAACTGTTGTGTGTCAGACACGACAGATCCCAGGTGCTCTGGGGGATGCCAGAGCCCATCTCCACCTGAGATGCCTGGTAACTCCTCTGACAGAAGCCGACGGGAGAGTTAGTCATTAACTGGCTCCTGTGAAACATGCCGCTGGAATCCAGCCCCACCTCCGCTGCTTCCCCGGGGCTCTGCCTAGAAGGCAGTTTCAATATTCAGTTCGAACCTCAGCTGCTTCTAAAACCTCCCAAGGAGGCTCGGATTCCCACAGGCTCCTGCGGACTGTTAGTAGCAGTCTCCACCTGGGGTGTAGCTCATCTATTCATCTCTGACACCAAACCCAGAAAACTCCAGCATTTAAAAATGCTATTCTGTTCGAACCAGTTGTCCTTTATACTCCAGTCCACATCCCTGCAACTCACCGCATGTCTTGTGAAATTACACCTGGGTCGTTGTTGGTGGCCCTCGACCTGCCCAAGTAGATGTAATTCTCTTTTTCTTTGCTTTCTCCTGCTATCAACTTTCCTTTATTTACAACACTCTTTTTTTCTCCACCTCCCTGGCTTAAGTCTTTCACTTGCTATGACACCCCTTGGCACATTCCAGTTTGGGGGCCCCTTGGGGGCAACGAAAATTTTTTGCAGTGCTGAAAACACACAATAGTCCGCGTACTATCGTTTGCCATATAAAGCAGGTTATACATGATATCTACGTAGCTAGATCCAATGTTTTAATTCTAAAGATGTCTTTCAAAGCTTTACTTTTTTCCCTTTGATGATTTTTCTGCTCCAATGACAGAGTTTGCTTCAAAATCTGGTACTGGAAAACACTTCTTTCCCTCCTTATTAATCTTTAAGTGTACCAGGTTAACTGAGTAGAAAGAAATTCTTCATAGATAGATAGATAGAATATATATATAAATAGTTATATATACAGAATGTATATATAAAGAATATTTAGCCGGGCGTGGTGGCGCACGCTTGTAATACCAGCACTTTGGGAGGCGGAGACCGGAGGATCCGGGTTCAAGGCCAGCCTCAGCGCGCTCTCTCTCTCTCTCTCCCTCCCTCCCTGTCTCTCTCTCTCTCTACTTAGTGAGGCCCTCAGCGACTTAGTGAGGCCCTCAGCGACTTCCTGAGACCGGTTTCAAAATAAAGTATAAAAAAGTAGGGCCGGGGGTGTAGTGCAGAGATAGAACGCCCCTGGGTTCAATCCCCGGTACCGCAAAAAAAAAAAGAATATTTATGTATAATACTTTTATTGGTATACTGTAGTCTCACGTCATAATGTAGTTCAGAATGATAGTGACATACATGCACACAGCACTTGGTGAGTTTAGAAGTCCTTTCTCACCACTAACCACCTCCCAAACTTCTTACTCTATACCACAAACTTTTAAGATTTAAAAACTTTTTGTTTCAGCTTATGAATGCAAATACTGATAATCTATTTAAATAATGCAGCTTTAAGTTTTCTTGTCTGGAAAATCTAAAACTATGAGTAGTTTTAAAGGTTAACTAATCCATTTATTCCCAAGTTTGGACAGGTATCAGACCCACCTGAGGAGTCCTGTGTCTTCTAAACAATACCTCTTCCTGATCCTCCAGCCCTGGCCATTCAAAATTCTGGTAAAGCTGCATGGTAGAATTCACATTTATCATAAATGCTCCACATAACTATGATATAGCAGGCCCTGGTTCAAGAACCACTGGTCCATTCCAGCAACACCCAATATAGTGGCCTCGTCTACAAGACACTACGCAGGCCTTCCAGTCTATGCTGCAACATCCAACACTCTTTTTAAAGTCTTGTTCCATTTTTACATGGCCTTAGTTATTAAAAACTGTGTTCTTATGTTGAGCCAAATTGCTGAAGTCTTTCAACTCCTTAAACTTCACTTGTAGTCCCTAATTCTGTGACCCAGCGTTAACACAAAATACCCCCTCAAAAAGTCTTCCGCTATCTAAAGGCAACTAATGTGCCCTTGGTAAGGCTTCATTTTTCTACTCTTATTTAACCATTTTTCTGTAACTTCATAAAGCACAATGTCTAAGTCCCTCCCCATTTCAACTGCTTTCTCTCCCTCAACAATAGACCTTGCAGAATAAGTCTGTCTAGAGTAAGAACAGTTCATTTTTCTTACAATGTTCTCAATGTACACTAATTTATAGTCTGTGTTTCACCCTTCTCACTTGTCTTGAATTTAATGGCCCAAGAGCTGAGAATCGGCAAGTACTTATTAACTTAATGCTGCGTTCCTGGCCTGTGTAAAGTACCCAGGCAGGATTTGAAAGCCAGAGGAAACTGTCTCATTTGGAGGAGTTAATAATTTCTTGCACTGGAAGGAGTTGGATAAGTGAAATAACCTGCAAAGAGTGTGTGATCATATATATCAGAGGGCTTCCAACAGCAATCGTGAGGAGGACTGACTACTCAAATCCTTGATTTTTCTGAGTCAGAGAGTGAGCTAACTCAGGGCCTCTATGTTCAGATGCAAAATCTATTCAACAGTTTTTGTTTTAAAATTAAAATCATTTAATCATACTTATTGTACAAATTAATGGGTTTCACTGTGACATTTCCATATGTGCATATGTCATGCTTTAACAAAAACTTTTTTGCTGTATGTGTATGTTACTGGGGATTGAACCCAGGGGCATCTACCTCCAAGCCATACCCCAACCCTATTTTATTTTTTATTTGGAAACAGGGTCTCGCTAAATTGCTGAGGCTGGCTGTGAACCTGCAATCCTCCTGTCTCAGTCTCCTAAGTACTGAGATTTTAAGTGTGCGCCACCACACCTGCTTAAGAATAGTGTTTACTTAAAAAAAATTATCAGAACTTTATGAACTCTTATAAACCCCTCACTTTACAGAGAAGAGGGGAAAATATCATTTCAAAGACAGCAGGTGGTTTCTCCAAGGGACAGCAGAAGGGGGCCAGTATCCAGCTCTCCTCTCTACTGTTGACTTCTTGTCCCCTCTTATTTAACCCCTTACAGCCCAAGTTTTCAATTCTGTGAATATTTCAACAAAATTGACATTTTGCATTAAGATAGGTAGCCGGGCGTGGTGGCGCACGCTTGTAATCCCAGCACTTGGGAGGCGGAGACCGGAGGATCCGGGTTCGCGGCTAGCCTCAGCTACGTAGTGAGGCCCTCTGCAACTTCGCAAGACCCGGTTTCAAAGTAAAGGATAAAAAATAGGGCCGGGGGTATGCCCCTGGGTTCAATCCCCAGTACCGCAAAAAAAAAAAGATAGGTAGAAAATCATAAATGACAGCATATATATATATTTTTTTCATTTATATGTGGAAATAAATATATAAATTTCAAGTACTCTAATCATTTATCTATTACTTTTCTCAATGGAATAGAACTCTAAAAACACAGTATTTACTTCAGAAATTACCATGAATGGTGTATTTGTTGCTCAATTTAAATCTTTTTACTGTCCCTCATCTGAGACAATGGGAGTTAGCTCATTAAGCCAGAACAATCAAAATTCTTGCCTTCCCAACATTTCCCTCCACTTTACCCCAGCCTTTAGTTACCTTCCTTTGAATCCAAAGCCCAGTGAGGCATATTTTGTGGGATAGTTTGAGGGAAAGTCGGACAAAACAGCATGCGTTTTGTTAAATTCTAACATACCTATTTTACCCATCATCCCCAACAAATTTTTCTATGTTGCTGGACACTGGCTCAGATCCCTTCTGCCTTACCGTTGTTGCAGTGAACCACTGGGGTCAGCCACATGCATTCAACCAAAATTCTCTAGCTGCAAAGGAACGGGTTAACAGTCCCCAACTGTCCCACCCTCTCCGCCATTACACACACACACGCACACACACACACACACACACACACACACACACACAACTAAATCAACCAGCTCATCGACTCCCTCAGAAGTATCTCAGTCCACACCCTTAAAAGGAAGGGGAAGGGGGTGCACCTACCTCGTGGCCTCTTGCTGAAGCCATGACACATTTGGCACATAGAACATGACTCCGAAGAAAAGCAGAGGCTCATTAGCAAACTTGTCCAGATGTTTCTTCAGGGGTTTCTCCAGCTCCACCCATCGTGCTTGCTGGCTCTTGCTGAGAAACCAAAGGCCGAAGTAGTGCGTCTAGATAAAAGGATAACATCGCATCAGTTCATGCTTAGCACAAGCATCCTGAGACCATGCAAAACACAAGAATCCAGAGCCTGCTTCACCTTCTGTTCCCCAGCCTATTCACAAGGGTCCATTTCTATTCCTAACCTTGGGACAAATCAAAAGAAATCACATGTGCACCAACTATAAACTACATGGAGCATCCAGACGCAGCGCTGTCACTCAGTGCTGCCCTTTGTACACGCGGGTCCTGATGCACCTGTGTAGGTAAGGGGGCGATACGGATGGGGACAGTGCTGACTTGTTTCCCTAAAACCCGAGGGCCGGCTTTCCTGTGTGCCCGCTCAGTGTCTCATGATCTCACATGGAGCAAAAGCCAACACGGTTCTTGCATCTGCTGCAGAGAAACTTTTTACCCAACTCCGAAGACAAAATCTTCTGCCAACCAGAAGCTTCTGCACTTAGAATATTTCCACCCAGTACAGATTTTAACTGAAAATGTATTCATGCTCTTTGAGCTTTAATGAAGTACTTTAAAAGCATCGCCCTGCCACTGTATTATACATAAACTGCAGCAAATCTCTGCCTACACGGAGCGTTGAGAGTGGAAGGCTCTCCACTCCACAGCTGCCCCAGGAGCCCCTGGTGGCTGTTCTTGGCAGATTACAGTGGGATTTGATAGATGAAAGTGAGATTTTCACCCTTAGACTTGAAGCCTCAACTGGTTTAGTTTTGAACAACATGCTAAATGATTAAAACAGGTACTTTTATGCACCAAATCCCCTCTTTATATTAATTCACGCTAGGATTTCAGGATTAGCACAATAATCACCAAAAAACAGATCACTGCTTTTGAAGATTCTTTTATATTTCAATTATAGCCTACAATGGTTTACAGCACACCTGGAAATGTGCCTTCAAAAGAATGTTTTCATTGCAACGTTTAATTTCCCAAGGCATTCCTACGCGGATGTCCCCTCCAGCTGCCTGCCCCCTCGATTTACCAAAGATCAATCCCTGCCATGACCATACCAAAAATCTCTAATGAAGCTTTCCCTCTGACTTTGTTAGAAAACCAGATGTGTCCCTACCTACATAAAGCTGCAGACCCAGGTGCTTTAGAGGACAATGTTAAATAGCTTTGCATTCAGATGCGTGCAATGATTCAATCAGCTTTCATCCATGATGTTCCAAAGGGCAAGTTCAACCTCAGAAATCTATACATCTCTCAAGTGTTATGGTTTGGATATAGAATGCCACCCATAAAAACTCATATATGAGCAATGCAAATAATTAAATCAGGGCTCTAATCTCATCAGAGGATAAGTCCATTGATGGATTAATAATTTAAATGGACTCACTCTGCATGGTAAGGTAAGTTGTGGCCGGAGAAGGTAGGTCACTGGGGATGTGGCTTTGGGAACTGTATTTCTGGCACGCTCTCTCCCTTCCTTCCTTCCTCTGGTGCATGGTCTCTCTCTCTCTGCTTCCCCTTTGTCATGAGCTAGGTAGCTTCCTTATGCCACCCCCTGCCACCATGATGCTTCTGCCTTGAAGCCAGCCAACCATAGAGTGAATCTCTGAAACCATGAACTCAAATAAACCTTTCCTCCTCTAAGTTGTTCTTGTCAGGTATTTCGGTCACAGCAATAGAAAAGCTAACTAAAACATCGAGCTACAAAATGCCAACAAACAGAGCCAATGTCATATTTCCATTAACTCAGACAAACATGCATGAGTGAATTCTGACCCTATTGCTCAATTCCTAGTTTTGGTGCATCCATGAGGTGCACCACCGTGTGTGATGGCATAGAGGAAATGAAAAGTAGCACAACAGAAAGAAAACAGGCTATGAAGTTGTCTCCCAGCATTTGGACTCCATAGCTCAGGAACTTTATACAAGTATTGAGTTGTCACCCCCCACTCCCCAGCCCAGGCGACTCTCAAGAGCTTTCTCATCTGCAAAATGGGAAAGACTAGACTCTTACCCACAGGCTAAAAGGAGTAGAAATTACACAATGCCTGCCACCATGAGCACATGGTAAGTAGCTGCTTCATAAACGGTGCCTTCTGAGGCTGCTGGTGCTAGGCTGTTACTACTGGCATTACTATCATCATCATCATCACTAGTGAATGGAAGCAGGCAGGCCTCGGGAGTCTTTTTCATCAGCACTAGCATCCAGTTGCCATACTCTGAATCTGGCATGTCCCCTAAAAGCCCATCAGTGGCTTGGTCCCTAGCTCTATACTACTGGGAGGTGGTGGAGCCTTTAAGAGGTGGAGCTTAGTGGAAGGTCATTAGGTCACTGGAGGCATGCCCTTGAAGGGGGCTATGGGACTCCAGCCATTTCCTCCTCCTCTTTTTGTTTTCCTTCCTGACCACGAGGTACATGATTTTGCTCTGTCACATACTGCTGCTATGATGTGCTGCTTTGCCATAAGCCCAAAGCAATAGGGCCAATCAGTCATGGACTGAAACCTCTCTTTATAAGTTGATTATCTCAGGTATTTGAAATGGTGACAGGAAGCTGACACACAGAACTAGAAAACAGAGGTTATCTGAAAGTAAATGAGAAGAAGCAACCAAAAGTAGAAGCTAGAGTATCTATAAATAACATAAAAACCTAGAGTGTATAAGGAAAAATAATCACAAGGCAGTGACTGCCCTAAACCCTTCTTGAGAATCTCATTATAGGTGTTTATGGGTCACTGGAGCATCGGTCTGATGCTGGCCTTGGGGATCTATGACATAAGCTTAGGCTAACCTCAGAATGAGGTAACCTGGGCACTTAATTCAGCAAACTTGTCTGAAAAGGGTCCAAGGCAGTTCTGCATATACTGAATTCCTTTATGGAGGACAGTGATATATAAGGTTCTCCCGCTGCATGTTGGATGACTAGGAGTGTTTGCATATAATAAATGAGGGAATATACGTACACTATAACATGCCATGCGATAACTATTGGAGTAGGAAAAGAGTCCTTTTATAAGCATGGGTGGAGGGAGGGAAGGCAAGCTTCGCAACTGCTTCACAGACTCACCATGATTTATTATCTTTCACTAAAAGTTGTTTTGACCTTTGGGAGATATTTTTATGGTCCTTACTTCATTCTAATTATAATATTCATTCAAATTCATAAAATTCAAACGATAAAGGGTCACAGAACCTTTATAAACATGACAGTTGATTTTGCAAAACAAAAAATTTAAAAAAAATACTGTTCCCACGCCTTACAGGCTAGTATTTAAAATTTTCTTTTTTCCATTCCCACCCATCCAGGTCATTAAACCAGACCTATGCCCCTGCAAAAAACACCCAGAGAAAGTATTCCATGTAGCACACACTCGTGCACGTGCACATGGACACATACACACACATATGCAGAAACGGAGGATGATGGGGTGCCAGAGAACTTGGAGTAGGGTAATAACTTTGAGCCACAGTTAATAGTACAGAGTTCTAAATAACAAAGTAAACCACTTCTAATGGAAAAAACTAATTCATGCATAAGATTTTTTTGTTGTTGTTGCTTAAATATGGCATTTTCCAGAGGATGCAGGATTTCAGTGACTCACCATGCAATTATCCAATGAAATAGTTACATAACTACTCCAGGAAAGGGTTTTCCAATGCAGGGCAGAATGGGGGGAAGACACAGTCTGTACCTACTCACAGCCAGAACATCCTAATTTTAACGTGCTGAATCTAGTGACCAATTTTAACGTGCTGAATCTAGTGACCTAGTAGGAAGAAAGTCCATTTATGAGATTCCCACCCCTACACTGTTTCTTGAAGCGCTCTGTGTCCAAAGTAACCTTCTCCATTCCCACCATACTTGTAACATTCTTCCTCCAGCTGCATCCCAACTCTGGAGTAGAAAGACCCTGATTCAAAGTTCTTAACACTGCTCTGTTCAAGTTTACAAAACAGAGGAGTTTATTCTGCCACGTCTATCCAGGGCCTCACAGGAAATGGAATCGGAGCCTAAACTCTCGCTTCAACAACCCACTTCCTGTGTAGTATCCAGGGGACTATTCATCCCGTCAAGCCCAGCTGAGACCACACCGGGCCTGTGCATAACTGACTTGCCAGTTTAAACGCTAGCTCTTCACTGCTAAACACTGCCACATGGTTGAGGAAAACATGATAGGCTATTCCAAATGAAAACCACCTCCTCCTTAACCAGAAGGGCTTCACCATATTACCTGAGTAAAGGCCTGAAGCCCTTGCTTCCTGTCTGAGAGACCAAATGCTAGCCGGGCCCAGCTGGTCCTCATGATACCTCTGGGTGAGGGGTAAATTGCATTTCTCTTTTGCTGCTTTTAGAGGCCAAAGCTCTGGGCCACGAATTCTGCAATGAGTTTATTGCAATGATGAGAAAAGAAGAAGAACCAATTCCCAGGGAGAGGAGCCACATCTCTGAACCAATTACTAAAAATGTACTATGATGAAACCATGTAGGAAAGCCACACTAAAGTGTCATTTTTATGTGCGCAGTTTCCTGGTTTATTTGGTTTAGGGGTTTGCATTTAACACAGGAAGCATAAATGTAGGCATGGACTAAAAGGTTTGCAAGTTTCTTCAGCGGCAGATGGTGCATGAATACTTTAGTGTCAAAGTGTCCATTGTTAGGTATTGTGAACAGATTCTAGGGAATAAAGGCATTTAAAAATAGCTTGGAGCCAGGCACAGTGACACATGCCTGTAATCCCAATATTTGGGAGGCTGAGACAGGAAGATTGCAAGTTCCAAGCCAGCCTCAGCAACTTAGCGAGACCCTCAGCAACTTGGCAAGACCCTGTTTCAAAATAAAAAAGGGCTGGGGAGGGGGTAGCTCGGAGGTAGAATGCCCCTAGGTTCAATTCCCAGTACCACACTCATACCCAACAAAATTAGCTTGGGGGGTAGTGGTTATACAGGAAATCTCTGCTCAATTTTGCTGTGTACCTAAATCTGCTCTACAAAAATAAAGTTTAATAAAAGTAGATTGGAGTGCTTTTTATTTGGTCATTATTTACGTGTAAAGAGATCATATAATTCCACACATTAACTATTAATAGGAAAAGATTTCTGAGGGTTTTTTATTTTCTAGTTTTGTGACCCATGGCCTGACTTTAATGCTATTTGTAAGGTCACAGATGCAATCTTGCCAAACACAAGGGATTAAACCCTTGATCTTAATGAGAGCATTTTGAAGAGCTAACCATCCAGAAGCAAAAGTTTAAAATATCACCCATTAAGTTGCAAGAGGTGGCCTGTCTTACCCAGTATTTTAATGTCCATTAAGAAACAGAGAGCTGGTATACCTCCACACCAAATATACAGGAATTACACATGAGCATCATGAATTTCAGTGAGGCTGGGAAAAGACTTCAAAAGGTGACCATATGCATGCCCTGAAATAGCACTTCGTGCCATTACATTTCAATGGTTTTGGACAACAAACCACTGTACATTAGTTGGGTAACTGTAAGAACCAACTTGTATGCGATCAACCTCTTCAGGTCTGGGGTTTCTGTGACTGACACCTCTATAATTAACTGCTGCACCATATATTCATTTTCCTAGCCAGTGTCTTCACGGAAATACAGGAAAAGAAACTGCAGAGTAACAGACTCAAGAAGCAAATCTCACAGCCACAGAAGCACTCTTCTTTTGGGGGGGGTACTAGGGATTGAATCCAGGGGCATTCAACCCCAGTCCTATTTTTTTTAATTATTCCTTATTTTGAAACAGGGTCTCACTAAGTTGCAGAGGCCTCACTAAGTAGCTGAGGCTGGCCGTGAACCCGGATCCTCCAGTCTCAGCCTCCCAAGTACTGGGATTACAAGCGTGCGCCATCACACCCAGCACAAAAGCACTCTCCTGATGCCGCATGACGCCCTCGGCATCTACACAATGATGAAGATCACAAGTGAAGACTGGGGAAGGTGTTTCATCTGAAAGTTCCATCCGTAAAGAAATGGAGGCACAGATGCCAGTTTACAGTAGAGTACTGGCAGTGAGCTAGTAAGATTTCATGATATAATCTTTACACAAACAACCAAACCCCCAAAAAATAATAATAATTTGAAGACCAGAAATTTCCCCCATCAGTCTGCTCTTAGCAGATTCTTAATCAATGCTGATTATTCTAATCCCTTGCACATGTACAAATACATGGATGTAATTAAGCAAACTATAAATACAGCTGGATATCCACTGTTATCTGACAGGGCCTGAAGGAATGAGAGGTTCCAATTCATCCAGTACTCCCCCGAATCACATATAAGTTACAACTGCCAAATGATTAGGAAAAAAAAAACCATGCACCTGGTTGTAGTGGCGCACACCCAGTACTTGGGAGGCTGAGACAGGACGATCGCAGGTTCGAGGACAGCCTCAGTAATAGTGAGACTCTCATCAACCTAGTGAGACAGTTTCAAAATAAAAGAATAAAATAGGGCTGGGGGTGTAGCTCAGAGGTGGAATGTCCCCGGTTCAATTCCCAGTATCACACACACACACACATACACACACACACACACAAATCAAACCACACAACTATCCTCAATGTAAGTTAACCTTTCTTTGATGATAGGAAATACATGTTAAGATCCTGTCTTTATAATCTCTAGCCATTATGAAAATAGCCAAATGTGGAAACTTTGGCTGTAGCTGATAGCTCTGGATATATCAGCCTTTAGTAAAGATGAAAATATAAATCTGCAAAAGAAAAGTGAGCTAAATTAGAAAATAACTACCAATGACCTTATGAAATGATTCTGATTTTTTTTTAGGCTCCTTTAAAAACCAGGACTCTCAGTCTAGCCTTAGGAAAGATAGGCACGTTATCAAATTCATTCTCTAGAGTACTGGATTTTCCAGTAAGATAGTAGTTTTCTACTTCAAATAGAATTTAGCAATGAAGAGTCTCAGATATCTTGTTATATCATTAACCCTCCCTCCTGTACTTACTGTTTCTTTTTAAAGTATAGTCAAGATTATCTTTGAAGGATCTCATTCCACCATATTTTTACATTTCATTGGAATGCTTGTGTTTTTCTTTCTATTTTAGCAGTGCTGGTAATGGAACCAGGTCCTTACACATACTAGGCAAATGCTCTACCACTGAACCACATCCCCAGTCTGGAATTCTTTATATTCATTATTACTATTAATATGCCCATCTCTGCCTTTCTTAGAACAGTATATTGAATAGAAATATAAGGTGAGACATGTATTCAATTTATTTATTTATTTTTTTGTTGGGGATTGAGTCCAGGGGCATGCTACCTCCAAGCTACACCCCCAGTCCTATTTTTTATTCTTTATTTTGAAACAGGGTCTCACTAAGTTGCGGAGGGCCTCACTAAGTAGCTGAGACTGGCCTTGAACCTACGATACTAAGTAGCTGAGACTGGCCGTGAACCTACGATCCTCCTGTCTCGGCCTCCCAATTACTGGGATTACAAGTGTGTGCCACCATGCCCGGCTTCACTTTTAAATTTTCTAATAGCTCCTTTTAAAAAGTAACAAAAGAACCAGGCACAGTGGCTCGGATCTGTAATCCCAGTACTTGGGAGGCTGAGACAGGAGGATTGCAGATTTGAGACCAGCCTCAGGAACTTAGCAAGACCCTCAGCAACTTAAAGAGACCCCAAGTGAGCGGCTCCCTGGACTCTGGTTCACGGTTGTCCTTTCCCCTAAACTCGAGTGTATCTAGAGCAGACACCTATCATATGCAGGCTTGATCATCTTTGCTGACCGTATGAACCAGACCAGGGCCCTTCTGAATGCCAGGCAGGATAGCAGCACATCAGTGAATTTGAAACAGGCTTGATCCTCAGTCTACCACTTAGAGCCCTACAGTATACATTTCTCAAAACCCATAGCACAAGAGTGGAGCTTAATATAAACTATGGGCTTTCGGTAGTAACAATGTGTCAATGAGGGTTCATTAATAATAATAAGTACCATGGTGCACACCTGTAATATCAGTATTTGGGAAGCTGAGACAGGAGGATGGCAGGTTAGAGATCAGCCTCAGCAACTTAGCAAGCCTTTGGCAACTTAGCAAGACCCTGTGTCAAAATAAAACAGGGCTGTGCTCGCTTCGGCAGCACATATACTAAAATTGGAACAATACAGAGAAGATTAGCATGGCCCCTGCGCAAGGATGACACGCAAATTCGTGAAGCATTCCATATTTTTTAAGGGGAAAAAAATAAAACAGGGCTGAGAATGTAGCTCAGACATACAATACCCCTGGGTTCAACCCCCAGTACGACAATAAATAAATAAATAAATTAATTAATTAATTAATTAAAAACTACTGGCAGGGAGGGGGAGACTGCTGGTAGCAGGAAATGGGGGATATGTTGTACACCTGTAGAGATGGGGGGATGTGGGAAATCTCTGTACTTTCCTCTCAATTTTGCTGGAACCTAAAATTATCTAAAAAAATAGTATTTTAGATTTCTTAAAAATCCTATTTTACAAGTATCTAATAAGATTAGGTGATAAAACAAATAATGTAGATCACAAATCAAAATTTAAAAAAATTTAAGTCTACCACTCATCTTTTCTGTCTTGGGGGGGTACTGGGAATTGAACCCAGGGGCAGTCTATCTCTGAGCTATTACACCCAGCCCCATTTTATTTTTTATTTTGAAAAAGGGTCTTGCTAAGTTGCTGAGAGTCTCACTAAGTTGCTGAGGCTGGCCTCGAACCTGCAATCCTCTTGTTGCAGCCTTCCAAGTTCTGGGATTACAGGCATGTGCCACCCCACTCAGCCATCCTTTCTTAATACACAGCTATTATAAAATTTAGATTACACCTAAACTACTTCTAATGGCAAAGCCAAATATCCACCTCAATCTGGTTTCTAAGCCATTGTGAGGACTAAACATTTTCATATTTCAGGTTGACTTTCACCTTCTCTCTCAAATACCATCAGCTCTATTTGGAAAATGAGCCAAACGCAAGGTGGACCGGACCCCGCAGAGCCCCTCCTACCTCTGCCCCTGGTGGAAGATGCCTTTTGCTCCATGTGTGCATGTACAAATGAACAGAGCTGTAGCTTACTCTACCTTCGCCTTTAATTCAACGCTTGTAATCCCAGTACTTGGGAAGCAGAGACCGGAGGACCTGGGTTCGTGGCCAGCCTCAGCTACTTAGTAAGGCCTCCGCAACTTCATGAGACCCAGTTTCAAAAATAAAGCATAAAAAAATAGGGCAGGGGGTGTAGGGCAGAGGTAGAAAGCCCCTGGGTTCAATCCCCGGTACCGCAAAAAAAAAAAAAAAAAATAGGGCCAGGGATGTAGCTCGGAGGTAGAATGCCCCTGTGTTCAATCCCCGGTACCACAAAAAAAAAAAGAGTATCTACTGGACTGATGTACGAAAGGCCATGCCTTCCATGTTCTCTGTCCCAGAATGAAGGGATAACATTCAAAGGGGAAGTCACTGCTCCGAGGTGGGCAGCCTCATTGAGGACCCGGCACAGTAAACCCCGTGTGAAATGCAGACCCCACCTGAGCGCCGGGACATCAGTCACACCCCATGCACGGTGGACAGGAGAGCCGGAGCTGTGGCTTTATCCTTGCGACAATGCGGTGGTGGGATCACTCATGGCTGCCCTTTGCCCTCTCACAGACAGAGAGCACGGTCAGCAGCAGGTAATGACCACCGCACGCACGGCAGACGCCCCTCCCTCACACCTGCACTCCAGCTCCACCGGGTGACTGGCCAAGATGCTTCTCAGCCCCCAGTCTTACTGGCAGCGGCTCTTTCACGTCCTTGAATCTTTGAATATCCAGTTCCCCTGTGCTAGGATTATCTGCCTTCTTTTCTACCTGCTAGACTCCTATGTATCCTTCAAGGCCAGTTCAAACAGTGAAGGCTTTACTCATCTTTCGCTCAAATCACAGTGGCCATTGGGTTGGTTTGTGCACTGCACAACTCTAAGGAGAACCACTGCCTTTCAGGTCTGCCCCTGAATTCTTTTTTAGCACAGACTCACATTCAGGTTTTTTTTTTTTTGGTGGATCTGGGGATAGAACCCAGGGGAATTCTATCTCCGAGCTACACCCCCAGCCCTATTTTTTATTCTTTATTTTGAAACAGGGTCTCACTAAGTTGCGGAGGGCCTCACTAAGTAGCTGAGGCTGGCCGCGAACCTGGATCCTCCAGTCTCAGCCTCCCAAGTACTGGGATTACAAGCATGCGCCACCACACCCGGCTTTCACATTCAGTTTTAAATTATTTATTTATTTAAATGCTAGATTCCCCTACTGTTCTGTACACGTCTTGAAGACAAGATTTATACCTTATCTTTGTTTCATCAAATTTTAAAACAATGTCTGGCACTATATAGTTGCTCAATATTTTCTTTAATGAAAACTTGTTAAGACATTCAAATTTGAACCATTATAAGTGAATAGCCACAGCATTATGCCTTTTCCATACAGTGTCTCTCAGGATTAGCAATAGCCCTAGGTAAGCATCGCTGCTCCCATTCACGGGTGGGAAAGTGTATGTCCAGAGAGGTCAGTAACTTTTCCAAGGTCACTCTGCTAATGAGTGACAGAACTGTTCTTTGTACCCAAGCCCAAGACTATAAGAGCCTGTGCTTACAACTACTTAACCACATGCTATACTGGCCCCCAATGCATATGAATAATCCATAGTTAATCCAACGGGAGTGACTAGAAGCCCTCAAAAGGACCGCATATCTTTTTAATGGTCTATAATTAAATTTTGACAAGAATTTAGATGAGTCTATTGACCAATGTATAGTTTTAGGGTTTTTTGCATGTGTATGTTTACATGTGCCACCAGTAGGCAAAAGGTAGCCAGCTGCCAACCAGCATAGTAAGAACACTGCTATTCTATTCTATCCATTCTATTGTGTCAGCGACACGTATCTGTCGTCCAGGACAGGCTCCTGCACAGGAAACAGACCTCAAAGGATGGCCTGATCAGTAAAATAGAAGTCTAAACACAAAGAGCAGCAGGAGGCAGAAGTGTCCAAGGGAACCGTGTCCCAGAGAGTGACTGAGGGAGGCCAAGACCACGGGAGCCAGCACCTCCGTGCAGGTGGAGAGAAACCGTGTCTGACCCCTTCCAGCAATGCCATCCCCTCTTCTCCAACCCCTGAGGTCCTGAGCAATGCCACACCTGCACCCCACGGGAGCCCAGAGCCCCAAGTGCACAGCGTTGTTTTCTCAGGAATGTCTGAATCGCCGGGTGTGGGGTGCGGCCGTCTCTCACCACACCCACCAGCCACTGCGATGCTGGCTGTCCAGACCCAAGTGTGGATTTCCCAGACCCAAGTGTGGATTTCCCACAAAGTCTCTTGTCCTGAATGAAAGACTGAGAAAAGCAGGGTTTGCATGTCATAAACAGCACAGTGGCCCATGTCTCTGCTAAACAGTGAGGATGTGGCATCGGTGCACAGAAAGCCCCCAGCAGGCTCAGAGCTGATGCAGAGAAAACAAGGACATGAGGGATCTTAAAGGGGGAAAATCCCTGCTGACAAGCTCTCCAGAAAAGCCTCACCGGTCACACTCCTCTAAATGCTTTTTCTCTTTTTCTTCTTTTTGAAGAGGAAAATATAGAAACAAACAAAAAGCAGCTGCACCCCGAATGTGGGTGTTTTCTCCTTGATGCCCAAATGCCAGCCACCCACATGCTTGTTTTAAAGAGAGAAGATGGCTTTGGTGGGGAGAGTCTCTCATTTTTTACCTCCCCACAAACCTCCTCACCCAGAGAAGCAAAAGGGAACCACCAGCCTGTGCGGGCAGCCTCCTTGCCTCTGACAACCTCAGAATCACAAACCCATGTAAGAACAACAGGATTCAAACCAGGCATGGTGGCGCACGCCAGTAATCCTAGTACTTGGGAGGCTGAAATGGGAGGATCGCAGGTTCATGGCCAGCCTTGGCAACTTAGCAAGGCCCTCTGCAACTTACTGAGACCCTGTTTCAAAATAAAAAAAATTAAATAGGGCTGGGGGTGTAGCTCAGAGGCAGAATGCTCCTGGCTTAAATCCCCAGTACCCCCCACACACAAACACACAAATAACAACAAGATTCATCACTTAGACTAAAAACCATGGCAGGTGCCAGGAAACAGCGGCCAGTGCTTTGGGGTGGCCCTGTACTCTTACCTCCCGCAGCTCCAGCCTCTGGGCCACAGCCTCCAGGCACTCTTGCCCCGTGCTTTCCACCGACAGGGTGCACTCGATAACATTGCTGTCCAGCAGGCGGATCCGGGTGACGAAGCAGTTCTTGCTCAGGACGTTGTAGCGCCGCGTCCGGCGGAGCTTCAGACCGAAAGGCATGGCTCTGTGGCCCTCGGACACCGCCCTCCTCTCCTGGCGCACACGCCCCTGCGAAGGCCTCAGCAGCTTCGTGACTGGGTGATCACGCTACCACCTGTGCTCCTGCAGGGATGGGGAAAGGTGTCCATGCCCGGCGTGGCCCTCTGAAGGACAGCTGCAAATGGAAGAGAAAGTCTGGTCATACACGGGAAGTTGGGGATGCGGTGGCGGGTACAGTGTGCGCACGCACACGCATATACCCACACATACCACACACACACTGCACACGCCCTGGCAGGTGAACAGCCAGGTTCTAGCAGCTGCCAGGTCTGCAGCTCCTGGGAGTCTTGATAGGGCCTGTGCTCTCTACCCCATCTTATCCTGGTGACGTGATAAAAGCTACTTTACAATTGAAGTGGGATTTCAAGAGATTAAAAGAACTCATCGCTGATGCACAGTGTATATGGGAAGGCCAAAATTCAAATGATGTTCATGCAGCTTCAATTCACAGGGCTTTTCCTCTATGCGATACTATCCGCTCAAGAAAACACTAGAAGTGGAACGTGAACACGTTAACGGTGAAGTATATTCTCTCATTTTAATCTCACGAACGGCCCTAGAGTATACATTTCTTTATACTGATTTTAGAGATGAAAAAGTAAGGCTTAGTGATTTCAGTGCCTCGCAGAACTTAAAAGTTGATCTTGTTCCTCTTCTCTAAACTTTGCAAAACTACCTCCCCTTTACTTTTACTAGCATCACTAGCTTTTGTTTTATTTTGTGTTTTAGTATTTATTATTTTATTACTTGTTTACTTAGAATGGATGATATAAAATGGTAGGAATTCATATTTAGTATAGTCAATTACTTTCCACTTTAAAAAATTATATATGTGTGTATATACACGTATGTATGTATATATATGTGCTGGGGATTGAACCAAGGAACCCCTGCACATGCTAAGCCCATGCTTTACAACTGAGTCCTACCCCTCAGCCCCTAAAATATACAACCTCTTTAATGTACTTAAAAATCACAACTCTTTGTCCTTTGTCCAACAAATATTTAGACAGACAGACGTGTGGAACCACCCTCCCATCAGCTTGTTCCTTCACAAAATGCCTGATGCCAAAATCTCTGTCACCAAGATTACAGATAATTTAACTTACTAATAACAAGATTTACTGGCAGCCTGATGTCCTAACATGATTGCCATGGAGAACACAAGAATAAAATAACAATAACAAAAGTGGCTTTACCGTTCTCTCCTGAGCCAACAATCTTCCAGCTGGGAGGATCAAGAAACTTATCTTTCAAACAAGCCAGAGACATCCAGAAAGCTTTTCTGTCCAAACGGTCTGCTCTCCGTTAAACTCAAAGGACCGTCTCTTGGTCCTCTGCTGTGTTAACTTGATTCCCTAACTCAGGCAGATCCAGCTGCACTCCATCCCCTCCATCCATTCACCAACACGGAATTTTCCCTGTGCCCCATGACACTGGGGTGGACAAGTAGGACTGACTACTACTCCTAGGATTTCTTAAATTAATAAATAAGATGGCTCCAATGCGTACAAGCCCCTCCCTGCCAGTACCCCGGGCCTCCCGGAGGTTGTCAGGGTATAACCCTACAACACAGCAAAACACAGGCCCCGACTCCCACAGCAGGTCTTTGATGCTTGCCCTGGGCACATTCCTTAACATGACAGGTATATGTTTTATGATGGCTTAAAATACATATGCTAGAAACTCCTGCTTGCTAAAATATATTAGCATTTCCAACTCACTTCATGTTGGCAGTGTATCATGTTTACCTCCAAGCTAGGCCAACCTGATCTCTTGATAGGTACAGAAAATATGGAGGTACCCACCCAAAGGAAAAAAAAAAAGAAAAGGAAGGAGGGGCCAGAATTCAAATAAATAGCCCTGGACGAATTCCCCTCAACTTACTGAAGCGTGGGGCAGAGAGGCCAAGACTGAATGCCAACAGTACCCAGAAAGCCTCCAACAGAGAAAAATATTTGCTCTGTGATCAGAAGCCGCATTTCTAATCCTGGGCCTGATTTAGGTTTGGGTGTGTCTCACCTATGCAGGAATGTGACCGGCGCGGTACATGTTTATCCTAGCAAAAACAATCTTCACTCCATACTCTATGGGATGACGTTCACAATGCACAGCCAGCAAAATAAAAAGCAAACTGCATGACCATGTGTGTAGATGGTCACGGTTGTCATAACACACAAAACTCACATTAGGAAGGAAGTTCAGCAAAATTATCATCACAGGGCTATGTGGTGAAATTAAAACACAACTTTATACATCTCTAAGTTGTTTGGGCACTTTACAACCGCTTTATATTATTTTGTACATAAAGATTATTTTACAGTAAATTATCTACTGAAAATTGAATATCAGGAGAAACATCTTTATATTTTTATGGATAACAGTCTAGTAATGCCATCTTCTAGAAAATACTCTGAGTTTTAAAAACTTTTAAATACTCTATTTGTAAGAAACTTGCAGAATGAGGCATCAACAAATAACAACAAAAAAAATATAAGAAGGACCAGACGTGGTGGCGCATGCCTCTAATTCTAGTACTTGGGAGGCTAAGACAGGAAGATCATAAGTTTGAGGCCAGCCTCAGCAACTTAGCGAGACCCTGTTTCAAAATAAAAATAAAATAGGGCTGGGGGTGTAGCTCAGAGGTAGAATGCCGCTGGGTTCAATTTCCAGTAACACACACACACACACACACAAAAATGTATATATATATAAGAAGATTGGTCTGTTTCTTCTGAAAGTCAATGTCTTAGAACAAAAATTAAACAGGGCAAGGGGGATGGGCCACCTTAGATTAGAAGAGATTTAGGAGTTAGGAAAATAAAATGCAATGTGTCAGAACTGATTAAATTCAGACTTGAAAATAATAGCTACAAAAGATGACTGAGACCATTATAAAACTTGAAATAAAAAATAGAAATCAGGTGACATTGATGTATTATTACTTTCTTTAGGTACTTTTTTTTTTTGAGTGTGTGTGTGTGTATATGTGTGTGGTACTGGGGATTGAACCCAGGGGAATTCTACCTCTGAGCTACAACCCCAGTCCTATTTTATCTTTTATATTGTAACAGGGTCCCACTTTGTGGAGGGCCTCACTAAGTTGCTAAGGCTGGCGGCAAACCTGTATCCTCCTGTCTCAGCCTCCCAAGTGCTACGACTACAGGCGTGTGTCACAATGCCCAGCTTTTCTTTGGTTTTTGACAGTAGGATTGTAGTTATAAAAGAGAAAGGTTTTAAGAGATGCCAGGGCCATATGAGTGGTAAAAATATCATGATGCCTGTACCTACTTTTAAGTGGTTAAACAACACATGGGAATACACACATAAGCGCACACACAAATTCAGAATTGAAACAAACAGGACGAATGTTAACAGGTGTTGAATCCAGGTGGCAGTCATACAGATACTCCTTGCGACTTTCAGCTTCTCTGTATACCTAAACATTTTCATAACCAAAAGTTAAATGGACGGCAAAGCTCCCTGAAGATGCTAAACAGACTCGTGCCTGCTCTTAAAAGCTCAATGCGAAGGCTGTTGACTCTTTCATTGAACTTCTTCAAATCCTTCCCAAAAGGGGGGAACCTTTTCTTAGAATCCCCACGGTCATTTGTGCTTCTCTGAATATACTAATTTATGTTTAAAAACAGCACACTTTAACTACACACTCCTCCAAAGCTAGAAACAGATTTTCCCATCGCTAACATACATCATTTACCTAGATTAAAAGCCTACGACAAGCCAGGTGTGATGGCGCACAACTGTAATCCCAATATTTGGGAGACTGAGACAAGAGGATTGCAAGTTGGAGGACAGCCTCAGCCACTTAGCTAGACCCTCAGCACCTTAGCGAAACTCTGCTTCAAAACAAAAAAATAAAATAAGGTTGGGGGTATAGCTCAGAGGTAGAATGCCCTGGGTTCAGTATCTCTAGTACCACTGGGAAAAAAAAAAAGCCTATGACATCTACTCTCAGAACTGGCATAGACATAGAGTTGTGCTTCTAAAAAGAACTTTCAGGCACTCGTTTGAAACAACCCTTACCTTTAAAGCCTATGCCTAAATTATCCCAAGTAAACAATCTGCATGATACTAACCTGTAATGACAGGGTCAGAGGTCTCTCAGCTCCTTTCAGTTTTAACATTTTAATAGCCCATGAATTATCCACTATTTTTAAGCTCTCGAAGAATCAGGAGTCAAGTACAGAGGCATACAGTCTCTACCTGGAACATAACTGAGCTCCCTGAGTGTCCTGGATGGAGTGGGGATTAAAACTTCCCACCCTCAGTGGACTCCATGAGAAATCCACTTGGGCCATCTCTCCTCTGGTCAATGGCCTGGCTCCCAGCACCTTTCTGACTCGCCCCACAGGGCTCTCTGCGACTTCACCACATTCGCTTTATCACAGGAACATTATAAAACCTACAACTCAACGCCCTATGCTCATAGAAAGCTCCCATGTTTATGACACTTTAAAGCATCCCAATGAAAATAAAATTGCTTTTCAAAAGATAAAATTAAAATCCTCATTCTATATACTATTAAAGTTTCTTTAAATAGATAGCTCCCTTAAAAGATCAGAATGAACCCAAAGGTAAACAACAGATTTTAATTTTTGTGTGTGTGTGTGGTACTGGGGATTGAACCCAGGGGCATTCTATCTCCAAGCTACACCCCCAGCCCTATTTTTTATTCTTTATTTTGAAACAGGGTCTCACTGAGTTGTGGAGAGCCTCACTAAGTAGCTGAGGCTGGCCGCGAACCTACGATCCTCCTGTCTCAGCCTCCCAAGAACTGGGATTATAAGTGTGCGCCACCACCCCCGGCTAACAACAGATTTTAGAGAATAATGATGCATCTGTAGGTTTACCCGCTGTAGCGTGTGCACTGCTTTGGCTGGGGATGCTGAGAGTGGAAGAGGCTGTGCACTCGTGAGGAGGAGGGGAGGTGGAAATCTCCATATTCTCTGCTCAATTTTGCCCTGAACCTAAAACTACTCTAAAAATAAAAGTTTATTTAAGCTGGGTGTGGTGGCACACGCCTGTAATACCAGTACTTGAGAGGCTGAAACAGAAGGTTCACAGATTCGAGGACAGCCTCAGCAAGTAGTGAGACTCTCATCAACCTAGCCAGACCCTGTTTCAAAATAAAAATAAAATAGGGCTGGGGGTGTAGCTTGGAGGTAGAATGCCCCCTGTATTCAATCCCTAGTACCAAAAAAAGTTTATTTAAAAAAATAAATAAAAATTAAAAATTACTTAAGATATATAGTTTTGTTTATATATGCTTTGAGAACCTATCAAGTAAATAATACCAAACTACAACAATTACTGTCAAGGCCTATTCATGAAATTAAGACAACTTTTTAAAAAAAAAATTGATGGTAAACTAAAAATGCTAGCCAGCCAGGCATGGTATCTTACACCTGTAATTCAAGGGACTCAGGAGGCTGAGGGCAGGTGGATTGCAAGTTCAAGGCCAGCCTGGACACCATAGCAAGACCCTGTCTCAAAAGTAAAAATAAAACAAAACTGGGGGTGGGGAGGTGGGGGTGGAGCTCAGTGATAGAGCACCCCTGGGTTCAATCCCAAGTACTGCCCCAAAACAAAACAAACTTTTAAAAACCAAACTAACATTGCTGACTCCTGATTCCTTCTAAGACAAACTGTAATTTATTCTAATTTTGAAACAAACTGCAAACCCCCTCACCCCACCCCTGCCCCTTAGGAAGAACAGAGCACTGGGTAAGAGTTAGACCTCACTGGGCTTCAGTGACTACAGTAATTTGAAGGGCAAAGCACAGGGAGAAGTGCTACAAACTCAACTCACTGGCCTCCAGGGTCCTTGTGTCCATCCACAAATTGCAAATCGAATGCTAAGTCTTGCTGAGGAAAGGCGCTGGCCAGAGAAAGAGCTGCAGTGAGGGGGCGGCTGCTCCCTGGACCAAAGGCTGACTGGGGAAAGGAACACACACAGGCCTTCCAGCAAGAACTGGTGTTAGCCAGAGAGGCCCGGGCTGAGGGCAAGGAACTTACCCTCTCTCAGCCTCAGTTTGCTCTCTGTAGGGCACCTGTTTGTAAGAAGGAACCAAGAGGTTTCTGTGAGCACCCGCAGGTGTGGCCAGTTCCCCTCCCATTCCTCTCAGGGCAGCTTCGTTTGCTCAAAGGATAGCAAGGCGGCGGTTGTGCAAAAAGGAGCTTCACTGTCTTGCCAGCTACTGTGGAGAAAGTCTTTTAAAAGGGAGGGAAAAGCCGGGCGTGGTGGCGCACGCCGGTAATCCTAGTACTTGGGAGGCTGAGACAGGAGGATGGCAGGTTCAAGGACAGCCTCAGCAAGTAGTGAGATTCTCATCATCCTAGCGAGACCCTGTTTCAAAATAAAAATAAAATAGAGCCGGGGGTGTAGCTCAAAGGTAGAATGCTCCTGGGTTCAATCCAGTACCATAAAAAAAATAAAATAAAAAAGGGAGGGAAACGGCAAAGAAAAAGATGAACACAAGGCTTAGACAATCCCATGGGATCACTAAGTGCAAAGCTGAAGCAAGCATTTTCGCACCTGGACCCTGCTGCTACCTGGTCATCGCACAACCCTGACACCTGAAGCATGAAAGGGCCAATCATCACACTGAACACCCCCTCAAGGGCCCATCCTGAGCAGGGAAGAGGGTTCTAACCACTGTCTTCTCTCATCCAATAACATACACAATGTCTAGTGTTGCCAAATGTCCTTTCTTTCCCAGGAAAAAACGGGTCCCACATTCCCTTTCGTCTTTTTTTTTTTTTTGGTACTGGGGATTGAACCCAGGGACATTCTACCTCCGAAGTACACCCCCAGCCCTTTTTAAATTTTTTGTTTGTTTTGTTTTGAAACGGCCTCACTACGTTGCTGAGGCTGGTCTCAAACCTGAGATCCTCCTGTCTCAGTCTCCCAAGTACTGGGATTACAGGCATGTGCCACCACACCCTTTGGTCTTATAACCCATAAGGCTATGTCTCTGCAGCTTTGCATGGCCTCCCTCATGGGACAGGGACCCAGGCGCTTGCTCCCCAGTTAGACTCCTGAAGGGAAAGATCTCCTTTATTCTCCTTCTATCTCCTGTGCTCTCCTGGATTCATAAACTGGAGCCCTGTGCACCGCGGGAAGCTAAATGAATGTCTGTCATTAGGATGAAAGAGAGACAATGAGTCCTGAGATGGATGAGTTTTGGGGGGAAGGCAGGGCGGGAGCCTCGGGTGACTTCCTGACTCAGATCACTGGAAGAACCTGGAGCCGTATGAGGAGACTTAGGAGACTTTGGGGGTCTTAAAAGACGGTCACAGTGTGAACAACAGAGGCGAGAGTGAATTACTCAGCTCACTGGTGCTTTGGGGAAGGGGGAAAAAGAGTTCAGACTTCTAAGAGAAATCCCCCACCACCCAAGTTTCCCTTTTGCAGCCTTCCCTGCGCCTTATACTGGGGGTGGTCTCACAGAAAAACCAGGCGACAAGTTCTCTGAAAAAACAAAACACAAACACACACACACTAATACAATCAAACTACTGATGTGATATAATGTATTTTAATATGCCCAGCGCTGCTGAAAGCAATTTGTTGGTATATATGCTCTGTAAACACTTTAAAGAACTTTTATAGAATAGGTTACAGTGAGAGAGAGAACAGAGATAACTTCAAAGTTGCTTCTAAAATCCACTCCTGAGCATTCCATGAGCTCCCTAAAAGCTCCAACACATAAGTTTCCATCTTTAACCATGAACTGTGGATTTCCAGTATTTGTACTCTCATTTTTAATAAAATCTCTCACACACACACACACACACACACACACACACACAATTTTAAAAACTGGGTGTGGTGGTACATGCCTGCAATCCTAGTATTTGGGAAACTGAAACAGGAGGATTACAGGTTCAAGGCCAGCCTCAGCAACTTAGGGAGACCCTATTTCAAAAAAAAAGAATAAAAAGGGTTGGGAGTGTAGCTCAGAGGTAGAATGCCCCTGGATCCACAAAAAAAAAAAAAGAAAAAAATTCAAAGCTGAAAACACAAAGCAAAGATGCTTTCTCACACAATGGAAAATGGTAGTTGGCTGATGGAATAAATCTTCAAACAGGATGGGTAAGAAGTAGAGATCTTCCTCTAATATCAACCAAACACAACATAATCCTCTTTACTGAATTACCTGCACAGTCTTTAGGGAAATGAAAGACAGAAATTTAAATCCAAATACTGAACAGGGTCATCATACTTTTTATCTCCCATGCTATGTTAGGCACACTTGACTTTTATTTTTCTCACTCTCCGTTCTGAAATCACCAAAAGCAGCGGACAGCTATTCAGATGCATTCTCTTCTCTATTTACCAACACTCTGGAATTCTTCCAGCATTCCACATTATTACAACTCCCAAGCACACCTCACAGAACTATGTAACCCTGATCTGGGTGTGAGAAAGGAAATATTGGTGCAACTAGTCCATCCTGTGTATAAACCTGCACACAGCACAACTTGGTTTTCACATGTACTCTGTCGACATCCTTAGGAGAGGCTAAAATATGGACGGGATAGGAGCGGATGGGAAAGAAAGGAGTACTGAAAATGTATTCTCTGATTTTCCATTAAAGAAGAACAGGAGGAAGTAAGCTTTGGTGTAAATTAGACTAGTAGTTTCTCATTTATTTCCTTCCTTCTTTCTAGGGTCTTGCTAGGTTGCCCAGCTATGAACCTTTAACTAGGCTCAAGTAATCCTTTGCTTAGGACTCCTGCCTAACTGGGACTATCCATCTATTTTAGAACTCTATAGCACCCAAATCACATGTACACATGTAATTATTTTTAGCCAAGTAAAGCTTTTGTGCAAGATATAAAACACAAGTCCCTAACTTTACTTACTAAAGAAAATAACTATAATGAAAGCTTTTAAAAGCACATTTTAAGATTCCATCATTTCTTTCCTACTTTCAAATATTCAGTGGTGAACTGGAAATTCGTCCAAAAGCACATTTTCTAACTTTCCTATGCACTAGCCATGTAAATGACCTTTCAAAGCTTTTCTTTGGCTACACCAGAAATTGGAAGGTGTAGCTGGGTGTGGTGACCCATGCTTGCAATCCCAGTACTTGGTAGGTTGAGATAGAAGGATCACAAGTTCAAGGTCGGCCTCAGCAACTTAGCAAGGCCCTCAGCAACTTAGCAGGACCCTGTTTCCATATAAAAAATAAAATTGGACTGGGGGTGTAGCTCAGTGGTAGAATGCCCCTGGGTTCAATCCTCAATACAGGAAGGAAGGAAGGAAGATGTGCACTGGGCATGGTGGCACACGCCTATAATCCCAGTACTTAGGAGGCTGAGACAGGAGGATTGCAGGTTTGAGGCCAGACTCAGCAACTTAGTAAGGCCCTCAGCAACTTAGTGGGACCCTGTTTCAAAATAAAAAGGGTTGAGGATGTACCTCAGAGGTAGAATACCCCTGAGTACAATCTCTAGCACACACACACACAAAGAAGGAAGGAAGGAAGGAAGGAAGGAAGGAAGGAAGGAAGGAAGGGAAAGGAAAGGAATAGATTCCTGTGGTGCTATACTCGACTATGGTGGTGCCTCACCTACAGGAAAGGTGGCCATGACGCAACCTGCCTGTGCAGCACCTAGACAAAATCCAAGACTCAGGACAACAACATCCTTTGAGCAGTCAAATACCACAAAATCCTTAATTCCAATGTCACAGACTTTGCTCAGGGAACAGAAATACACCCTCGGTTCATTTCCTCTAACTTCACATACAGTTCCTTGATCTTGCTTCTGAGCCTGCGGGAGAGCTCAGAGTGACAAGGAAGGGCTGTTACAGACAAACACGCTAATGCGGGATAGGAATGGCCGCAAGGGAGGTGACAGGACAAATGGTAAAAATGAGCACTGAGCAGCGTGGGAAGCTGCGTCCACACACCCTGTATTAAAGAGGATCGACTCAGAAATACCCCATATAATCTGCATGTCATGGCAGAAAATAAATGCATTTTAAATACGTTCCTTTCATGGCAATTAAAAATAACAACAACAAAACAACAACAAAATGGCACGCCTATAATCCCAGTACTTGGGAGGCTGAGACAGGAGGATTGCAGGTTTGAGGACAGCCTCAGCAATGTAGTGAGAGTCTCAGCAACCTCGCAAGACCCTGTTTTAAAACAAAAAAAATAAGCTGGGTGTGGTAGTGCACACCTGTAATCCTTTTACGTGGGAGGCTGAGACAGGAGGATCACAGTTTTGAGGACAGCCTCAGCAAGTAGTGAGACTCTCATCAGCCTAGTGAGACCCTGTTTCAAAAATAAATAAATAAATAAAATAGGGCTGGGGGTGTAGCTCGGAGGTAGAATGGCCCGGGGCTCAATCCCCAGTACCACATAAATTAATTAATTAATTAATTAATTAATAAAAAGGGCTGGGGTGTAGCTTGGAGGTTTAGGAGAATGCTCCTAGGTTTAATCCCTAGTACCAAAAAAAAAAAAAAGAAGAAAAGAAAAAATCACAAGTGTAAGGGAATTGGGTGGGGGGGTCCAGATACTGTGAGCTGATGGTAGTGGGCGCTGGGAGGTACATCAGGGGACTTGCCGTTCTCTACAGTTTTGCATGTGCCTAAAATTTTCCATATTACAAAGGTGAGTTTTTTAATTAAAAATATTTCATAAATGAGACTTTGTAAAGTGACCTGGTATAATAGGTAAGGAGTGTCCACTTTGTAGAGATATGTTACAGGAAAAAAGAGGATCCAAATTTTCCCTCCAATCTGATGCTCTTGTCTTTCCAAAACAAAACTAGCATTGCGCTAGATCAAACTGACAAGCAATAGTTTTTCGTTTCATTTTTGAAGAGAGCAGGAAAAAATTTCTCTTTTGAAATGAGGTGACAAGTTGTTTAAAATTAAAAGAACCCACAATCAATTGGGCATAAAACTAGGACTCTTTCCCATCCAGCTTGCAAAATCAATTTTATCAGGAGAACACCTGACCCTGGCTCACCTCTCAAAGGAGCTTCTCTGTCTAGTCATGCCAGGAATGCTTTGTCCTAAGACAACCCTCCCTTCTTTGAGAGACCGTGGGACCTGCAACTCTCTAATTCCAGTTCTTTTGCTGCCGGTGTCTACACCCATGATGATGTGTGCCCCGGAATATTAGAGCCAATCAGAGTCAAGAGCCAGAATGGGAGGTCCCCCAAAAGTGTCAGAACACTCAGCAGGCAATCGTGGGCACCCCCGTTTATGAAGCAAACACAATGACGGGGGCACTCTGCTGAGCATTATCCAACATCCCACTTTACAGAGGGGGGCACTGAGGCTGGACAAGTGAAGGAACTTGCCCAAGATCACACGGTGACTAATGACAGTCAGGCTCACAACCCAGAGTTCTACCCGACCCTGTGTTCTTACCAACAAACCTCACTGATTTTACAAAGAAGGAAGTCAGAAGGTATGAACTTGTGATATAAAAATAACAATGACCATAGCGAGCAACCGCATTCCACAAGGAAAGCTGTGCCGCCCTTCTACTGTCTATCTTTGCACTCCCAGAAGGGATGTTGTTCAGATATGGCGGAGACAGACAGTGAGGCCAGGACCCAAGTTCAGCCCTAGGATGCTCTGTCCAGAAGGAATGGTGGCAGAATCAGGGTCCCATTCCAGCTGCAGTGCCCTGCCAGTGCCTCTTACCTCCATGGCTTCCTGCTCATCGTAGTCCCCTGTGTTGGAGTGTGTGGGGGGGGGGATCCAAGTACACTGCATAGAACCTCTTCTTCAAAAACCAATTTCAAAAACACAATCACAGCTGTGCATGGTGGCACATGCTTGTAATTCAAGTACTTGAGAGGCTGAGACCGGAGGATCCAGGTTCACGGCCAGCCTCAGCTACTTAGCGAGGCCTTCTGCAACTTAGTGAGACCCTGTTCCAAAATAAAGAATAAAAAATAGGGCCGGGGGTGTAGCTCAGAGGTGGAATGCCCCTAGGTTCAATCCCCAGTACCGCAAAAAAAAAAAAAAAAAAAAACACAATCACACAAGCAACTGGAGAGGTTCTGCAACCCCAAGCAAAAGAAGCCCTCTGCAGACCAACACGCCTGTCGCCTGTGGCTCGCTTCCCCTCTCGTGGAGATGTGCGTCCTGGAGGGACAGGCCTGGGATCTTCGTGAGAGGTAGTGCGGGTGACCTACCTCCGGAAAGTTTTCCACACCTCCCTTTCCTTCCTGCCCCTGCCTGAGTGAGCTCTCTCAACTCTCAAAGGTCCAGGGCTTTCGGATGGGAGGATTCATCCATGCCTATCCAAACAGTGCGCAGCAGCCAGCACTCTGCCAACTCTCTTTTCTGGGTCTGAGCCTCTGAACATCGAGCACTGGGCTTCCCTGGGTATTGTCGCCCAGCTCACTGGTTTCTCTAGCCCCACCGGCGAACCTCACCTTGATCCAGTCATTTCCACACACCCGTCAAATACACGCTGCAAAACCGTGGCTCCCAAGCTGTGTCACTCTCATTTCTTTTTCTTTTTTTTTTTTTTGCAGTACTGGGGATTGAACCCAGAGGCATTCTACCTCTGAGCTACACCCCCGGCCCTATTTTTTATTCTTTATTTTGAAACAGGGCCTCACTAAGTTGCAGAAGGCCTCACTAAGTAGCGGAGGCTGGCCGCGAACCCGGATCCTCCTGTCAGCCTCCCAAGTACTTGAATTACAAGCGTGTGCCACCACGCCCGGCTGCGTCACTCTCATTTCTAACATGAAAGTGAAGTTAGAACATCAGCATAGAGTTGTTGTGACAATTACATGAATTAATGATACAGGTACTTTATCCCAAACATTTGGGACCAGAAGTGTTTCAGATCTCAGATTTTTTCCAGATTTTAAAATAGTACATAATTAAATACCTTGGGCATGGACACAAGTCTAAACACAAAAATAATTTATGTTTCATATACACCTTATATACATCGCCTGAAGATAATCTGACAGGATAACTTTAATAATTTTGTGCATGAAACAAAGTGTCACGGTGTGGAACTGTCCACCCAGAGCGTCATGTAGGTACTCAAAAAGTTTTAGATTTTGGAAACATTTCGGATTTTCAGATTAGGGAGATTGACACTGTACCTAAATTCCCAGCACATGGATAGCATTACTTACATGTTGGTTGTCACCGCCATTATTGTCGCTATTTCATTGACTGCTACAGGAAACCTAAGGACACAGACTGACTGCTAGGTACCACAACCAAACAGGCCAACATGTATACAGCAGAGGGTTTTTTAAATTAAGGATATTCATCACAGGGAGAAAAAACATAAGAGCAAAACAAGCAACTCCAGACCCCAGTGAGTCAGGGGCATGGCAGGCTGGGTTTCAGATCTGCGACCACTCCGGTAACTCAGAAAGTCGACCGAGCAGGATCTCAAGTGTTACAATGCAATCGCTGCTCCAGAGCCAAGAGGCTGAATCAGAGGGAGAAAGAATGAAAACAGGTATGAACTCGTGTCAGCTGTTAAAGGGCGGTCTAATCCCGCCTGATAGGGGGAAACAAAGCTTCTAAACAAAGATGGTCGTGCTACTGATGACTGCACGCACACGCACCCAGCACAGTGGTCCTGTCTTCTCTCTGTCCCCTGCCTTGTAAGGACACATACACTGCCACTACTTAAGTGGGTACTTGAAATAACTTATGTTACACTAAGTAGCTCTCAGTGACATTACAGAGAAAAAGAGCCTACCTGTAGCACAGTAACTATCTCGCTGTAAAGACCATTTGTTAGCATACTATCATTCATTCTCCTTACTATCAGCGACCTCAAAGCAAAGGTTGCTCCACTGCCTGTATGGATGCTGAGTAAGCCTGGGCCCCTGGAGTTGGGACGCTATGTGTGGGGACGGTGCTATGGCCTTTTGCACCCCTGGGGGGTGTGAGTATACTAGCAACAGAAGGGCAATTGTCAACTACTTCAGTCTTCAAGTGGGGCTCTTAGCTCTTAAACACTGAAACACTTAAAACATGTACCATTTCTAGCAAATTCGTATCTAATTAATAGAGCAAGTACTACACAGAGTAAACCTAATTCAAGAGGGTCCCTTTATTCTTTTGGTTTATGCCTATGCTTCAGAATGCTAAGAATTTCAAACTCCCCTGGAACTAAATTCATTTACTAAAATATTTCTACATAAGCAAAGAAATCCCTGGGAAAATAATTATGTGTATCTATTCTCCCATTAGATTAAAAGAAGGCAGGAATCAACAGAGTTTTACATAGTTTTTGTAATCCCAAATCCCTCTGAATATAATTAGCACATACCATGACTCAGCAATGCCACTTTGGGGAAACTTTTCATTGAAAATAAAAGCAACAAATCTTCAGGATTATACATAAGAATGCCACAGCAAACACTGACTGTAGTAGAGGGCAGGAATGCTCCCAACCCCAGCAGCCATATGTTATGAGTCCAAATAAATTTTGGCATAGCCACATTATTTAGGGAATTATGCAGTTATTATCACATACTTAAATCTATATTGGCTCTGAGCAACTCCCATGGTAGGCTTTTAAGTAGGAAAAGTTGCAGAGTAATATGTAAAGCAAAACCAACATAAAACAAGTCATCGTGTGTGTGTGTGTGTGTGTGTGTGTGTGTGTGTGTGTGCGCGTGTGATGAGCTTGGAGAAAGCTGTAGAGCATTTCAATCCTCAGAGGGAAGATTAGGGGAACAGAGAAGAAATATCTACTTTACACACTCTTCTGATTAACACTGTATTTTTTAAAAGATTTAACCACTTAGCACCTGCCCCTCTTAAATGCTATATATAAGAAAATTTGGAAAAACCTTCCATTGTAATATAGCAGCTATCATTTATCATTTCAGTTATAATAGTATTTTTGGTGGGGGGGTATACTGAGGATTGGACACAGGGGCATTCTACCTCTGAGCTATACCACCAGCCCTTTTCATTTTTTATTTTGAAACAGGGTCTCCTTAAGTTGCTGAGGCTGGCCTCCAGCCTGCTATCCTCCTATCTCAGCCTCTCAAAGTACTAGGATCACAGGGGTGAGCCACTGCACCCGCTTAAAATAAAATGTAAATGATTACTATGTGCCAAGAATTATGCTAAAGACTTTTATATGTATTATCTCATTTAATCCTCACAATCCCAATTTATAGGTAAGGACACTGAGGCTATATAACCTGGCTCAAATTCCACAGCTACCAGGCGGCACTCCTATTTCTAAATGGCTTTCAGTGCCACAGACGATTAGACACTGACTAGAAGAAAGAACTTGGGATCAAGCATTCCTTTTCAAAATAGGAACGAACTAAAACCACTTAAATCCTGAACATGCATGAATTTATATTCCTTTGAATTACTGGGGTTAGAAATATTAATCCTCTGAGCTGGGTGCACAGTGTATGCCTGTAATCACATGAAATCACATGGGGAGGCTGAGGCAGGAGGATTGCAAATTAGAGGCCAGCCTAGGCGATGTAGCAAGACCCTGCCTCAAAGAATTTTAAAAAGGGCTCAGTGGTACAGTTCTTGGGTAACACATATAAAGCCCTGGGTTCAATCCCCAGTACAACCAAAACAAAAAAATAAATAGGAAGGAAGGAGGAAGGGAGGGAAGAAAGGAGGAAGGAAGGAAGGTCTTTTGTTACTTTGATTAAAATTTTTTAATAACATTCACTATTTTCTGATTATAAATTCATTATAAGAAAATTGGAAATTCAGAGAAAAAATTAAAATCACCTGTAATGTCATCACCCAGAAGGGATCAGTGTTAAAAATTTGTGCTTAATTTGTCCCATTCTTTTAATTAAATATATGTTTAATTCACTTACATAATTGAGACTATAGTATATTTGATATCTTTCATTAATTGTGATTACTATGCATTATTTTATCATATTAATAGAAAAATTTAAAAAGTCATTTTAAGCTATTGAATAATATTCTACTGTATAAACCACCATTTATTTAACCATTCTCTATTGTTGGAATGTTAGGTGCATTCTAATTTTTGCTAGTGTTCAAAAAGATTTGCCTATACTTTTGAGTCTTTTTTTTTTTTTGGTGGGTGGTGCTAGGGATTGAAC